>JAQIWI010002894.1:0-11199 GCA_034698825.1 Deuterosminthurus bicinctus | reverse complement strand
CTCGGGAGGGTAATCTGTCCCGTCCAGGGCTCCTCTAGTCGCCTCACAATCATCTCAACAATTTCATTCAGATTTTCGTGTGGGTCGTCCAACTCTACGTTGTGATGTTTGTTAGTCATACTGTCCTGAATTATGATCCGGATTTCTTCACGACCGATCCCACCGCCTCCGTTCAAGTCGTAGATCTTGTAGACGTGCTGTACTTGCTCTTTTAAGGTGCAACGGAGGATTATGGAAAGATGTTGTATCCATTCAGTGCAACTGACTTGGATTTTGCAATTATTTTTACCAGAATTATTAGGGAAATGGTGGATTACTTTACCGATCCTTCACCAACTGCATCAAAGTAGCGGAAAGTGTTGTCCTGCATGGTGTTGTCCGTGATGCCAAAAGCATGAACAAACATTTGAGTTAAGAGCAATCGTTTCATTTCACAGGGCGTGCCTGATATTTCCGCAATTTTGTGGAATTCGGACTGCAAATTGCTGATCTAAAACCATTTTCAAGCATTGTATTTTCATTTTTCATAAATAATTTTAAGTATTTTGATGTAATTTTATTATTTTCCAGTGATTTTAAATGGATTTTTGGCACCTCCTCGAAGGTAAAATGCGTGCTTTTGGATAAGTACTCCCTCTGGTGGTAAAGGGAAAGTTCGTGCATGTACATTACCTCTTCCTTCCGAACGTTTTTGGTAGGTGGAGGCTTTTTCCCACCGTCCTTCTCTGGGTTCTTTTTCTCCTTCTTTTTGACTCCTCGACGCAAACTTGGATTCAGATGAGCCACACTGGTGTCTGCCACTACTCGGTTTCGCTTCGGCAATAAATCAGACAAAGATGAGAGGAGCAGTGGACTTCCGATGCAGTTGCACTTGACTTGCACATCGGGAGTCTAGCAGGTCGTGCATTTTGTCGTCAGCATTATTGAAGTTAGTTCGAGTCGTTTTGGTAGAATAGTGCTCAGTTAGAGTTTTGTATTCACTTTATGTAGTAGAGCGGGAGCTTTTAAGTGTGATCTTGCTCGCCATTTCCTTCAGGCGCTCATGATGTTTGGTTTCTGTGGTCGATATGGCGTGGATTGGGACCAACTTTTTCTGACGGCGAATTTCGTAATTGTAAGCTGGAAAAGTTGTCATAGTGGCGTCGGAACGTATCCTTTTAGGTATGACATGTCATACCCAAAAATTGAAACCCGGTAAACCTTTAACATTATGGAAACGCTGAAATTTGTTTATTTTGACCTTTTGTCATGTCATACTCATAATTTTGAACGTTCCGACGCCACTGAATTCATGTATTTAATTTAAAGAAAAATATGCAATTTGCGTATCTTACCCATTTGGTAATGGTTTTAAACTAATATTGTATTATTTAAAAAGCTACTAAAAGTGTTAAGCTTAAATTAAGCAAACTATTCAAAAACTTTTTTATTTTATTAAAATTTGCTAAACGAAACATGCGAGTTTTTAACCCCGATAGGACGATTAAAATTATGCAATTTTTCGCGGTCATTGGCATTGCCAATTTGACCCAAATTCAAAGGTTTTTCAAGTGAACATTGCGTATGCGTTATGATTGATCACAGCCAGCAGCCAGATGCCTTCACCAATAAAGAAGATTCCTGGTTTCTAACAAGAAGCCAGAGAGCCAAGCAAGATGTTTGGTTGTAAGGGGCTAATGCAGAGGGCCTGTTAAAGCTCAACGCTAATTACAGATTTTAATAAAAAAAGCACTAAAATAAAACATTGTGACAATAGTGGGGCAATCAATGTTCTTGTAATTATTAATGAAGAGTGATAGGTGCTGCAAATACGTGCTCAATATTTTTTTGCTAATGCGTCAACTTTTGTTAAGATACCACTAGGAAAATCATTTGAACTCAAAATTATTGGAAATGATTTCAGTAAGAAATATCAATTTTCTCTGTCCATATAAAATCCAGCCTTCTTAACACAGTTTAATTTGATTCGTCTCTTTTAAGAAAATCTGACGTCAGATAGTTGGAGACCTTTGCAATGAATTAATAACCTATTATCGTTCTCATAATCACCAAGTCTTGGTTTTTAACTCCGAGCTAAGAGTATAAGGTTTTTAATTGCATTCATCTGGGGCTCTTTGTAGTTTCTTAGTTATGTTACAAGAATTCGTAGGACAAAGCAAGGTGTGCGGACAGAGCTGGCTGTTTTACTTACTTCATTCAACGGGCCTTACACAGTTCACTTCATAACACATACAAGGTTGAATAAAGAATAGAAGGGAAAGCTGTTGTGTGTTTTATAACAGCGACTGCTGGATCTCAGCGCCACTTAAAAGTACTGCGACAACATATCAGGCCCTGACGCCCAACCAACATTCATTTCCTGTGCACGAAAAGCAGCCAAGTATTTGCGAAAGCAAGAAGTAACATTAACGTGTAAACAATTTTTTAATAGAGTTAATTTTAAATTGCAAATCAAAATTCACCAGCCTGCCGTTGATAGTCCAACCAAATTTTTTTCTTTTATTGTTATTCTTACGTTATCATCTGTCTTTTGAATCTAGAACTAATCATCTTCGGAAACAATGTGGCTTCTAGGAAAGAGTGTGAGTTCAAGTTTACCAGATATAACAAAGTCTCATGGGAAAAATTGATGTCTTTTACCCCGCCGAAGGGTCACAAGGATCAAACAAAACTCTTGATCGGTTTGCTCTTGATCGGTTTTCATTTCACCTGGTCGAAGCTGATCATACGAAGAAGCAGAGAATGTTAATATCAAGACAAAAATACCAGGCGGGATGTGGCACTGAGGCAATGACATGCTGTGCAACTCGCAGAACTGTTAAATCCAAGAGCTCCCAAGATACGTCTCCCTTTGTAGACTAATAAGAAATACTCCATCAAGAATGACTTCATTAGTGCATAGGCCAAATGTACGCGTGGCGTCCAAGCTTAGCACCGCAGAGTTAACGTTGACAAGGAAAGTACCGGTAACAAACTGGCCAGGCGCAGGCCATCACGACAATGCAAATAACTACCGAATCCATGCATTTTCGTTGGAATTATTGGCACTTTGGAATGCTTGTACTGACCGATCGCATTCCTTGTTGTCTTTGAGGTGTCGACTTGTACTGAGACAATTAAGTCTTTCATGAGGGCTAGCGACAACGAAGAAGCACTGAATTTCGCTTCTATTCTACAATTACAATCGGAGCAATTCAAGGAGCATGAGCATTGCAGTTTTAATGATCGCAGCGACATGCAGTAATTCAATTACTTATTTTCAGTTTGAAATCCCTATGAATATTGTATTAGTCTACCGCTTATTAGAATGGGCAAGACAAGAGTACACATACCGTAATTCCTGTATTATAGGCCCCGGCGTTTATTGTTTCAAATCAATTTTAACCCCGGCGTTTATTGAAGGCCCGGCTTTTAATACAGGCCCGGCGTTTATTCTTAGAATACGAAAATTCAATACAACTTCCTTTCAAAAATGACCGATTGATGTAATTCTATCGAGAATACAACGTGTGAATATAGGAACCATACAACATCGTGACGAACCCTTGCTTTCATAGAAGGCCCTACAATGAAAAAGACATTATTTTTGGGGGACAAATGTTAAATGTAACTGAGGGGTTTTAAATTCATATTGGCGCTCACGCGTAGCTCGTTCTGCGCTTTTAAAAGTCTGAATTTCCTAACGTCCGTTTTAAACGGCCTGGCAGTTTAATTGCCGTTCTTAATCGAAAAGGAGTAATTCCATCGAGACATGACCCGACAACAAAAATTATTTTGAATGCCTATCAGCTTTCCTTATGGCAAATTTAAATGCAAACAATTTTGGAAGCCATGCTATAGAAAAATCAGCTTCAATTTTTGTCTTTTTTGCAATGCTCTACGTTTTAGAGTCATTTATGACCATACAGTGCTGTCAAAATGGGGAAACTCCTGAAGTAAATTTGGACTTGAATAAACGCCCCGGCCTTTATTTGAGGCCCGGCGTTTATTAATTCAAACTATGGTTGACCCCGGCCTTAATTAGAGGCCCGGCCAATAATACAGGATTTACGGTAGTTTCCTGCAAGTGCCTGAGCCTTGTCTCTAGTTTTTCATAACGAGAAAAAGACAACGGCTTGTCATCATACCATTATTTGTATTGAAAAAAATTGTGGCCATGTCTGTTTTTGATTTTGAACTAAGCATACTTATACATACAGAGGTCAAAGGTTAGGTAACAACCAGTCTCTGTAAGAAGACCTAGTGACAAAAGCTTCAAGGTTACAAACTTTCTATCACAAACAAAGAAGAGCATTCATTGCACTTTGATAAAGAATGTCTTTCAATGGAAACAGCAGCTTCAGTGCAAAGCAGCTTCATCGTGTAAGGAAATCCAACTTGCTTGGAGACTAACTTGCAGAGACTAACTTGCTTGCTGCATCAGCAACATAAAACAGTGTGACACTGTGACACATGCCCACAGTTCCAATAAACTTGTATGTAGCTGTAGTTTCATGCTGTAACATGTCCTAGCTTAGCTTGCGACTATTTTTTGACGAATGTTGGTCATTATTGTCCAGCAATTTGACTGGCTACTCAGCATGCAGAGATTGACGAATTTGACGAATAAAAATAAAAACATTGAGCGGTTGTTGTGGCGAGAAAGCCTCATCTCACATTTTTCTTTAAAAATTCAATCGGCATCGAGATTGTCAACATACTTGCTTTCACTCGCACTATTTCTCATTTTGCACATGCTCAATAAAAGGAAGCCTTCGCATTTTATCATACATTAAACAACCCTATGAGATATTCCATGCAGGACCTCCCAGTGATTTCCCTGACCCCCTCCACTGTTTTTGAGATGTCGAAATTCAGAAAGAGGGGGTCGAAAAATATCGGTTGGCACCATCTTAAGGTCGGTCGGGGCTCCCGTTTCGGAGAAATCGGAGTAAACAAGTTTGAAGGTGGGAACCTGGTTTTCTCTGGAACGGGTAGAGATATCAGGATGGTCCTTCGACGAAAAAATAGCTCATTGTATGTAGTTTACCCGAATTTAAATTTATTTCAAACGGACTTCGAATTCATTTCGAAAAAATCGAAATTTCGAAAAGTTATTGAAAAAAATATAAAAAATAAGAAATAATGTGCCAAAAAATCCAGATAGCATTCTCTAATTTTTCCTGATTTTTTAAAATTATTTTTAATTCGACCCCCTCTTTCTGAATTTCGACATCTCAAAAACAGTGGAGGGGGTCAGGGAAATCACTAGGAGGTTCTGTATGGAATGTCTCTATGTGCTTTCGTTGTGCCTATACCACATATTACCTGCTTGTTAATAATTCACTCAAGCGGCGTCAAAGATTTACGTCGAAGGATGCGCACATTTTTGGCTGCGATACGAACTAATCAATCGTGCTTTTCTGGACAGGTCATTGATTACGTGTTGGTATTGTTTATTAATTCTCCCAAACTCCTCATACGTAAAATTAACTCAGGCCCGACCGAGGCGGCTGCGTCAAAGGTATGAATCCGTGTTGTTTTCACAGAAATCCCGTCGATTAATACAGCAATTAAATTCTTGGAATATCCCATGTCATTTTGGGATGGAAAAAGCTTAGCCATGTTAATCTTCCTATACCTCTTGGCTGCATTCAGCCTTGTATAGTTTCAAATTAAACTGTCGGCCTCTTTTATCCTCCCGACCCTTGCCCACCCATGACTCATTCAGACGTCGAAAAGTGTTCAATGACGCACGTCAATGCTTTTAAATTCAATTTGCAAGTGAATAAAACAAATCTGTCCTTCAGTCTGTCCTAAACTTTCCTGTTCTCAGTCAGTTTGTTAAAGTCAACACTGCGGAAGGGACAAAGTTTATCGCCATACTTCTTCTCCTCTAAAAGTTCCACAAAATTAAATTGAGAAGTACCTTCAGAACTCCAGAATCAACCGAAAACCGATAAATCTAACTGCAACCAATTTTTTATTTAACAAAATCATTGTGTTACTCCAGCCAACTATTTGAAGCATGATGGAATCTCTTCCAGAGGAGGTATGTTGGGATTTTTTCTATTGCCGTGATTTTTGCAAAGCTAATTAAATTGAGCTATGTAGAGCTACTTCATGCAGAAATAAAACATTTCTAATTATTTGCAGATGCGCAGGATGATAATGGAGCATCTCTCCAATGCGGACCTCGTTAAGATTTCACTTGTGAATAAACTTTTCAACTTTGAAGCTCGAAGTTTGATGAGAGACAGGGGCACGTTGAACGCCAGGCTTTACATGCCATGCCGTGAAGTTGTGCCTTTTGTGTCAGCTTTAGAAAAAATGACAGTAGTCCCTTGGTCTGGAATGAATTTGTCCTGGAGTTCCGACAGCCACCTGCACTTGTGTCGACGACATAAACTGTCAAATAAAAAGTCGGATCCCATTTTTCTTGCCATTCTTGCTCGGTTCCCTTGGAAACGCTTGTCGCTTGGATTGAATGGCGGTATTTATGCTCCCCAGACGTGCCCAACCGTAAAGTTATTGCGAAAAATTTTCCAGAACTTCTGCGGAGTCCTTGAAGAGCTTTCACTCGCTGATAATTGGTCGCTACTAAAATTCATTCAAGGAGTATCAGATCACAGCAGATTTCCACGCCTGAAAATTCTCAAAATCAACGGGTGGAGTCATGATACAGACATATACTTTGATGTAGATTACTTTATCACGGAAATGGTTTGGCGTGCTCCCAATTTACAAGAGCTACACCTGGACAGAGAGGTTGACTTCTCAGAAAATCTACTGGAAGGAAGTAAAGCTGTCCTTGTATCCAACCTAGAGTGTAATCCGCTTACTTGTGAGTTTCCCGAAAGTGTCACGGGAGTAGTGAAGCTAAAAAAAAATACAGTTGATGTACCAAGACCGTGACCGAGTTCCCTTCACAGTGGAAAAATTCAACAAGATCGTCCCCTTGGTCCTCCAATCATCCTTATCTACGCTCAAGTCTTTACGAGTTGGGGCAGTCTTCATGCTGCCTTTGATGAGCTATGGAATCGCTTTGGAAAATGTAACCGACTTGACAATTTTTATGGACTTGGACAACCATCAAGAAAAAATAATTACAATCCTCAAGCGCTTTGATTTTACTCGAGTTTTCCCAAGTCTGAGCCAAGTGGTCATTGGGCGTGGCTTTGAACAAATCTGCCCGTATGAAATAGATCAGTTTGTTGAGCAAGGAAATGCCGGACTCTTTGAGGATCTACAGCCAGATCGAGCAGGCAACATCAAAAGTCTTGATTACAACGAATCCGCACTTACCACAGATTTTACTGTTCCATTCCTTGCTGAAATGTTCCCTTCAATTGATAAGCTATTAGCGTTTGTACGCCCAGGACTAGAAGTTCCTTACCAAATTATTTGGGAGCACTGGCCAGGCTTGAAGGAACTTAAAATTACACATAATGGCAGGGTTGACTACACCCCATGGGATGTAAATCTTGACAGCGTCTTTTGTGGCATATTTCCTGAGGAAGTTGCTGAACTCAGAAACCAAGATGACAAGTATCTGAGGACTGTTAACATAGTTCCGGTCATGCCTTCCATCACCAGCTTTCAAGGTGAGTTAAATTCTAGATTTCTAAAGGAAAATGCATTGTTGCCAGAAATTGAAAAATACAGAGTGTATTTTATACTACTCAGAGCTGCGGGTTTTGAAGCTCATCTACGAGGACAGACATACGTTCCGAGCCCAAAAAAAGAAGTTTCCTAGTCCTAGTAACCTTATCTTTTCTAAAGTTACCGGATTGATTGCCTTGCGAAGATGCCCGAAACTCTCTGTAACGGTCCATACCAATGCGCGTGAAATTTTAGCAGGTAAAGTTTGGTAACTGGAATCAACATCGAGTTGTTTAGTTTGGTAAATTGAATAAAATGTTGTGTGTTTTGTATTTTTAGCCCTGGATTCCATGAGCCCGTATGCAGCTATTCAAATCTAAAATTCAGCAACTTGTCAAGACGGAGATAACGGTGAAAGTTAATGCATGAGCGGGGTCAGTCGTACCGACCACTACGAGCATGCGCACAGCCTACTTGTTTTGTTACTCGGACGGGAAGAAGAGATTCTGTTCCTTAGATTACAAAGGCTATTCTTGTGTATATTAAGGATGTTGAGAGCTCGTTATTCAAAAAGTTTATGTAAGAGAAGTTTATGCATCTGTTACATGGTAATTTTTCCTCAGGCATACAGCATTAAGGCTTATGCATATAAAAATGATGTCAAAATAAGTGAGAACCATCAGTCCATACGTAAGGATTTCAGTCTGTAAGTTGAAAAAGAAAGTGTAGTTAGATGTTAATTTTGCTAAAATGCACTAGAACTAACAACTTCTATTTATAATTTAACCCCTCAAATAACTGACTCCAAACAACAACAATTGAGACGATGAATCGAATGGCGTGACGTTTCAAACGGCAATTTTTGGCTTTGTTACCATGGTCATGTTATATGCCTATAATCAACTTAATAATTATTTGGCTATTAAAAATTTATTTTTTCCTCCGGTCTCGTCCACGTAAAACCTGAAGTTCAGCCGCGCTTGAACAACTCCTTCAACAAAGAATTAAAAGTGTGTCCAGTAAAATACATGTAATTATAAATCCACTGGAGCTCATGACAGACAAACACTTTCTTTTCTTAAGTCAAACTGAAAGAAAATGACCCCATTCCCACAGCTTAAAAATTTTCAAGATGGCCAATTTAAAGTTGTTGTTGCTGCTAGCTGCAATGATTCAGACTCATCATATTCACTCCTCACGTAAGTCAATCTCAGTTTGCACTTGATCAAAAATAATAATAATCCTCTCACATAATTCTGTGCCAATACAGTTGCAGCAACGGTAGCATGGGACGAAACCCTTAGTAAAGCAATATGCAAACAAATGACAGACTTTAAAGCTTCAAAAACAATTCAACCAGCTCTTGAAGATAGAGACCAATGCCAGATATTGAAGGATGTGGGTGGGTCCATTGGAAACAATGCCGTAAGTCTGCCGCATTTAATTTTAATTGAATGCTCAGTCGTTTAAATCTTTGTTAATTACAGCGGAAGGAAAAGGCTGCTCATCTTTTGACCATAAACCTGCCCAAAACTGTCCCCCTGGCCTGGAGGTTTGTCCGCGCACTAAATTTATTTTTAAATGTTTCTCACTACTTCACTTCAAGCAACAATTCAATTTAGGTGAGACTGCGCCTGGTGGTGGAACACCTGCACCTGGAGGCGGTAGTCCGCCGCCTGCTGGCGACGGCTCAGGAACCCCTGGAGTTGGTCCTTCGCCAGACGGAACGTTAAAGATGAGCATGAAACTGAACGGAAAACAACAATGCCATTTGATCTCTGTCTCAGCAAAAGTGAATAGTCCAACATTTACTAAAAGAAAAGCCCATTATAATCCTAAATTTTATTGAAAAAAAATCCTAAATTTTAATCATCAGACGTCTCAAGATGAAGCCAGAAAATTTTGCACAGCTCAAGGTGGCAACCTCCTATCCATCGAATCTCAAGCAGAGAATGTAATTGTACAAGCTGTTCTTGAGGCTTTTGAGCAGAATCTGAAGGCTTCAATTCAAAATTCTCAGCTTGCCCAGGATTTTTTTCTAGTTTACGTATTGAAGGTGACATTTGCACTAGCACAAATTGTATGGAGGCTGCTGCATCAAAACCGTTTATTCGTTCATTGTATGACCTTCACCTTTATATAAAGCTCTGCAGAAGCAAGCTGTGATGTAGCAAAAATTACAAATTGCACAAGTTTTCATCATCATGTTACAACGCCATGCATTAATAAATACAAGGAGCAGGTTTTTCTCAAGGTTTGAGCATCTTGGAGTCTGTCCCTTTGTTGTGCATGTGTGATTCCAGACTTAGTCAACTTTTGAGGCAGACTGTGGACTTGGAAGGACAAAAATAACTTAATAATTAAATAGCTTTTTATTTGTGCTTTCAAACGACTTTGTGTTAATAGTTTTATTTACAAATGACTTGGTAGTATAAGAGCAGTAAGATTCAACTACTACCCAAACACTTGAATCGGTAGATGGCTCTTAGATCCACCATACTCCTCTTCCGGTGGAATATCCGTTTCCCATTGCCAAAAAGAAGGCCCGCAGTGGCTTGTTGAAGTGACTTGAATACAAATAATGGTCGTGGGGCAAACGGCTGATCCACTCCGATGAGCTCATGATTTGCTTAGAAATGTTCAGGTCTGCGATATTCACCACTGTTTGGGATAAAAATTACTTTAATTTCATGTTGAAATAATAATTATAAAAATTTTGCCGCTAAACTTACTGGTGCTTCTAGTTGGGACTTTGATAATTGTCAGTCCACCACAGGCCTTCGACCAGTTCTCAAGAAATTCATAATTCGGTTTTATCCCAACTTTAAATAGGGATCGACAAAAATAAATGCCCGCCCAAAATGCCTGCCCAAAATGCCCTGGGAATTAAGGCATTTTCAAAGCAGGAAATTTTGGCAATTTCAGGGCATTATGAAAAAATCAGCAATTTTGGCCAAATTGGCAGATTTGTTTGGGCGTTTTGGGCATTTTCGAGAGAATTTTGGCACTTTCGAGGGCATTTGGGCATTTTTTAATTGATTGATCCCAAGCCAAGTATAATTTGAAGTACGTCGACCGATGTGGACGCACTAATGCGGTTTATTTCGTCTTCCGGACCATTGACCTTCGTATCCATCGACTGGATGGTTTCGTTTAATGGTTTTGTGTATTTGCGGTTTGTTGAAAGGAGCCGGCAGTTGATTATTGCGCGGTGGAAATAGAGCCCTGCGGCGAAAATAATTATTTACATAAATTAAATTCGATTTAATTTATCGAAATTAATATTGACTATTTTAATCGAATTGGACTTCGCGTAAATTAATCGAATTAAACGTCGATTCTTGTAATCAAAATCGGAATGCAATTTACATTTACTAACCAGCCCGCTAGCAAACAATCCAGCCATCTAACCAGCCAGGTAGCCGGCCGGCCAGCCAGCCAGCTAACCAGCCAGCCAGCTAACCAGCCAGCCAGCTAACCAGCCAGCCAGCTAACCAGCCGGCCAGCCAGCCAGCTAACCGGCCAGCTAACCGGCCAGCCTGCCAGCCAGCCAGCTAACCAGCCGGCCAGCCAGCCAGCTAACCAGCCAGCCAGCTAACCAGCCGGCCAGCCAGCCAG
>JAQIWI010002893.1:0-11204 GCA_034698825.1 Deuterosminthurus bicinctus | reverse complement strand
CTCCCGCATGGCAATATTCAACCTGACATGCAGCACTATGTCACCTACAAACGTCTCCCAGCATAGTCCCAACGAGAGTCCCACTAAGCTTCTTGCTTTCTTTCCTCTCCTTCCAAGCCATTTCTATCACAGTACATAATCTTTTTTGCCATCGCCCGTGAAATCCGCCTACGGAAATTACCCTTGTCACATGCTATACAAGTGTACTGTCAAATACATCAGATTCCTCCCTTGCATCCAGCTTCAAGAACACTTGACGATTCATACATAATACAAGTCAATTTTCAAAATAAAAAAAATCAGGCTTCACACTTCCGCTTAAAGTTCACATGTACAATTTTTCAGATTCACAAATATCATGAAGGCTGCTGCGTTATTGCAGAGCAAATGCAAGCCCGCCCGTACCAGTTGGATGGCAGCCATGAGAACAGTCTTCAAAGAAAATCGTCGCCCGCAGAGATCGAACAGGTCTTCAAGACTTGGACCGAGGAGTTCCATTACCAAAGCGTTGTATTTCCCACATGGTCCGAAGTAGTACACGTCCGGTATCCCTTCTGTAATATCAACAACAATAATATCATCACCATTAATATGCATTCAAAATTACATTACATTTCAAAAAGATTCTCCAAGGACCAATCCTAATTCCTCCTCTCCAAATTAACATTTGTCATTAGTTCACAATTTCCTAATGGCTTCCTGTCAAGTCGTCACTTAATTCTCAAGTTCCTTACATACAAATCCGAGCCCTTGAAACTTACGAGCTTTCCATGACTTATTTAGATGGCATATTTCCCAGGAAAAAAATCTTGAGGAAGGAGAGTGGATTCATTGTCCCCTGACATTGAGAATCCCTCGAGCTACCTGCCTTCGTATGTCACATTGTCACTCAGCTGGAATGAGCTGCACAAGCCAGACCAAGCTTTTCCTTTCAGCGGCCTTTTAGCCTGAGAAACACATGAGACTTACTATGACACATGCATGGCCTATTTCCACTAACATTACTACGCTTACAAAAACCTAGCAGAAATGGCAACTCAAAGTCACTGTGCCAGTAATACCATTAACTTAATTCAGCTGACAAAAACAGGCTCCTCCATATATACTCTGCCTGCAACATCTTTATCAAACGTATAATAATAACATTAATAATGAGCATGGGGCGCTAGAGCGAAGGAAATAATAGAGGCCAATACTGCTCCCGCTACACAAAAAGAACATTAGGCACAGCAGAAAGAACAAAAAAAGCTCGCAAACAATCCTCGTGGAAGCAGCAGTCGCTAGCTGTAATTCTGCGAATCCAGCCAGCTCGCCCTTGCCCTTTGAAAAAAACATGCTAACAAGATACAGAACTTGAGCTGAATGGAAAAATCAACGCTAATAAGAAGCTCCCAATGCCATTACAGGGGCACGAGGGCAAGGTGGACGTGTCGTCCAGTCGCTGTATAGTTTAAGATCCCTCTTACACTCCATACCGTCCGCCTCCTCACTTATCACACGGACAACAGACATGTAAGCAGTTGAAATCCCACTGGCCTAAAACCCACTTCTTCATTCGGTCCATCCTTTCCTCAATCGAAAGAAATCAAATTAGCCTTAATGCAATTTGAGGAAGAGACTGTGACTACCACGAGATTTCTTATTCCTGTTATAATACTCATAATAAGTCATCGCAGCATAAAATACAACTTTCCTAAGAGACAAGAGAAGGGGAAAAGACAAGGACAAAGGCAGAGAAAGAGATAGAAATTTATATACTCAGAGAAATCTGCTAAATGACAACTCACCATGAGATCCTAATATTCTGTAGAAACGATATTCCATATGTAGCTGCGGTGCCTTGGTTTTCATCGGTTCCTGTCAAATCAAAATAAACATTCCGTCAGGATCTCTAATACACATTCACATAGTACGAGCAGAACCAAACAAACACACAAACCCACATTCTCTACTATATTCAACCACCAACCAAATCTTTAATAACATTTATATCAAAGTGACATTGACGGTAGAAAAGAAAAAGCTGGACTATCTTCCGTTATCATCATCATGATCCTGAGTCATGCACAAGTGAAACTTTGACATACAAACACAAACTACAATGTCGAAATCCTCGCAATATTAACTCAGAAAAATCAATGCATGATAAAACTTGTGCCTTTGAATAGCTATACAGAAAGCTCACGTTAAACCTTTCGCTTCTTTCACTCTTTTTTTGCTGTATATGTATTCTTTCACCATTGTCAAATCTTAAAGGATTACATACAGCAGCCGCAACCATTCTCAACACTTCATTTTCTATTTCCCTCTTTGGCAGCATAGCAAGCAGCTGAAAATAATGTACTTAATCTTTAATGTTATTATCATGTTCCATCCATCAAATCCCCTAGCTCGCATCTTCAAAAAAAACAAAGAAGAAAGCAAAACAAATAGCATAGTCGTCAGAGACACGCAAGCCCATTTAAGCCTTTCACCTACTTAATAGAATAATACAATGCAAACATATATACACGCCCTCCAATAAAACCCGGCATTATTACATCCCACCCGAAGCCACACACATTCACACCAAAAACATTCAAGACACAGGGTCATTATCATATTTTCCACCCTTATACCCCCAAGTTATTCACTCAAATTCTCACGTCATACAAGATACCCAGCAACAACCACTCCGTCGTCGTCAATCTTCTTCCCACTCAACAGCCACAACATATTATACGTCACTAATTCATTCAAAAACGGTCCAGTTTACTTACCAACTTAATGGCCACATGTTCATTAGTATACAGGTTCTTCCCTGTAAACAAAGACAACAAAAGTTTAGAATTAATCCTTCCGAATCAAAATCAGCGCAGTTCCACAGAGCTCAGTATTATTCAACTGCAAAGCAGTCAAAAATACTGATTTAAAATAATGATTGGGTCTCAGGTATATGCAAAAGTCAACATTATTTCGCTTCGTTCAATCCCCAGCTCCTTATTTCCTTTGGTAGGCGGCTTACGATGGAAAGAACACTTGGCGACCCTATAACGATAATAACCTAACGAGATGTATTTCAATCTGAATTTTTTTTATCATCAGGGACCACAATCATATATAGCACCAGAACGTAGTAAGTTCATTCAACAGCATTAACAGCTCCATTCAGCAAGCTATATACAGCGCAGTTCCATTCAGCAATAGGCGGCTCAAAGGAGTAAGAGACCTTTCAACAGCACACTTCTTTTTGTATCATCATCATCATCATCAAGCTCCCCCATAACATTTTGCAACAAACAAAAGCAAAGAACAAGACAGAAAATCCCTTGATAATCCCACATAAAAAGGGTCCTACTACACCAATAAAGTTCACATCCGTTTCCAGCCACAGCTTGCCACACAGACTGGCTGGACTGACCGGAACAATACATGCAGCAGCAGCAGCAGCAGCATAGCCTTTTCAACGTGGTCTTCCTTTTCGTCGTCATCATTTTCATCATCATCAAACAACTGAACCGTAGTAAAGAGTCAGCAGAATGAATAGTCCAATGCAAGCTTGTTTTCCTCATGATGATGATCATGATGATGAAAAGCCAGGCATTTCCAGTCCAATGCTGTCCATACTAACTACACTTGCCATATATTTAGCTCACTGACTCTACTTCCTCCTTGTGGAGGAATGACAGCGATAATAATTACGCCTTCCCCATCACCATATACTCACTCATATACGGTCACTCTCCTGCACACAAATTCGCCTTCTTCCTTTCCATCATCACTCATCACGCACACATATACATGCAGTCGTCAAAAGAGCCCTTGCCCCTATAGCTTATCTCCACATACAGACTCACGCAATTATTTTATGCGTATACGACAAAGGGAATAATAATGCTGAGGCTGACACAATAAATAATTTCGCTTTTATTTTTTATAGACGATCATCATCATATAACCTCGTCGTCGGTCACAGAGGATGACTCCATCCAACCCCAACCAAAAAAGCAAGCCATCCTCCGCACCCACTTTTTAATCAAATGAAAGTAACTACTAATTAGTCCCATATCCAACAAGTCTCTCTCTCTTCCATTCACCCATCACATATCAATGATTAACTATTCCCATTACCCACACCGTCACCTTCTAATAATCTCCTCCACCCTTGAAACAATCCTATACTTTTCCATGGAATAGGCCATTTGAACGAACTAACAGACAGTCAGTTCCTTGCCCGAAGCCTTGCGACTATAATACTACTCGATCCGATCCACAAAATATCATCCGAAGCCCTTCATAGTTCCGCCGCCATTGCAGCAAGAGAAATTTATTGGAACAAAGCACGTAAGAACTGCCCACATAAATCCTTGTCCCAACTTTCCTCAATCACGTCTAAACATATGAGAGCCCAGTGCAGCACAGCACACATCCACGCACGCATAAAACACACACACACGCACACATCCAACATACTCATACGGGGGAGCAAGCCCAGCAAAGATTACATTACAAGAGTGATTTATCGGGACACTTTCCAATCTACTCGATGAGTGGAGTACTTAACGATGATGATGAGGCTAAAGCATGAGGGCTGGCTGGCTGTATACTGTAACCTCCAGTGCAGTGTACAGTAAAGCACTCCCTCAAAATAAAATAGCATGTCATCATCCTCAGCAGCATTTACAACAGCTATCCACACTACGGAGCTAGAGCTCTGGCTCTTTTCGCTCAAAGAAATCACCGGAAAGGACTGACTGACTGACTGACTGAGTTTAGCTAAACTTGTTGTGTAAGTATTCGTCTTCCGAGTTGTTACACAAGCCCACCGACCAGCTTGTGCCACACATCCATAAAATGTAGACACAAAAACACACAGACGCACCAGCTCCACACACCATTCATCATCGACAGCAGGAGCAGCAGCAGCGGTGTCGCAATAAAATTATCATCGGCAACATTTCTAGTCTGGCTAACTCTTCTAGCTAGATATTTTCGTCTGTACTATAAAGCCAACTCATACGCCTCCTCACAATTCACTTGTTTTGTTACCATATCAACAACAAGCTAAGCTAACCCATCTGCTCATTCCTATTCCGCTACGCCACATATGCACACCTGAGAATTTGCCATATATAGACGACACTGACACTAGACCCAGTTGTTACAACAAGCAGAAGCCGAGCAGAGCAGAACTAGCAAAATCATGTATAAATATTCCATGCAAGGACGTCAATGTCTCCCTACCTGCCTGCCATCCGTACAATAACACCGCTCCATTTCTCTACTATATACTAGTAAAGTTTCCCACTCAACCCAGGCCATATCCTTGGCTACCCATACCACACACAAATCCTCACAAACACACACACACAATAGGACCAATGTACAGAATACAGGTGCATGTTTTTTACCCCTACATTATTATAATAAATGCACACACACAGAGCACAGGACGGATGTACTACACGATGATATCATCTATTTGCTCACACACTTACTAAATGGAACTCTAGCTTGTCAAAGGAAACTCACAGCTTGAAAACTACACGATAGCTTTTGAAAACCAACAAGTGTAGAAGACAGTAGACGAAAAGGAAGGAATCCACAACAACTAAATAAGAACGATGAGTATTATAGCGACAGCAAGCGAGCTTTTAGTCAGTCCAGCATCTTCTTCCTCCTTCAACGTAAAGGCAGGAGGGCCAACCGCAGACAGTCATTAATTTTTCACAAATTCCTTCTAACTATTTACGTAAGTCATTGATTATGCTCCCTGCGTGTATAGAAGGAGAGACGACGGCGCGGTGCAGAGTATATCAAGAAAGGCGAACAAGACCACGAGCTCAAGGGGAAAAAAATCATTCATCTGTCTTCTTCTTCTTCTTTATATACTCAAACTATATACCTACGTCTGTACGTGCAATGCATATTATAGAACCAAAGCCTAATTCCCCCGAGGACACTCTTCTTTTCCAACAGTCCCTATTATAACACACTCTGGAGAAATGCTCAAGTACAGCAGCAGCAAGCAGCAGCCAGCGGGTAGGCCGGCAAATAAGCTTTCCAAAAAATCCCATCTTTTTCCCATTTACAATGTATGGACCCTCATCACAGATTAATAACACATAGCAAAGATGAAGATGATGATCTGAGTACAGTAGTCTGTGCCAAAATCAATCCCCGCATACTTCCACCAAAAAAGGATAAAGAAAAACATCATGTGTCAGCTCTCTATCCTAAGAACAAAAATCCTTAATCCGCATAGTGTGCACAACAATACTGCCATTAGACTCTACGCTACGTCCACGTCCACTCTAAAAGCCTTTCTCTTTAGTACTCACTCCGTCACTAATAGATGAGATGACGAGATGAGTGAGGATAAGGCGAGGCTATGAGGAGGGAAACAATAGGATCTTTCCAACACGCGCCTTACAAGCTGCTCCTCGTTTAAACTCCCGAGCCATCATTTCATCTTTCTAGAGCAGCAAAGCACAAGAATGGAAACCTAGGTCAAAAGTAAACCACTAATCCTTTACTCTCCCTCTACATGCTATGCACATTTAAGCCCGCATTAACAGACTCGTATTATACGTCCGTTCAACATAGAAACAAATGGGAGCACATTACTATACAGCCTCATCAAGCAACCAAGCAACTCAGTCCAACTTCCACCTCCACTATATACATTACATGACATGACAGAGGCGTAAATATCCAATGCCCACTGTGTCATCGCACCTGTAGCAAACCTCTCTTAATGGGTCTCAACTCGCAGTCGGAAGTGAGACAATTTCTTTTTATGAGTTTCGTTCGCTCTCTCCTCCACATCCCCTTCTCTCTCTGTGCTACTACGAGAGAAAACAACTCGCGTGCCCGTGCCATGCCACAGATGTCAAATCTCCCGTCTCCCATCCCGCTTTAACTTCCGCTCACACCACGGCTCCTCCAACCAAGTCACATTCCCACAAGCCCTATACAGCCACCCTGGCCTCTGATCCTTGAAAAATTAATTTCCCCTCTCTTCTCCAGTATTTATCACATATGAAAAATAGTTCCTTCCTTCTTTCTCCATCATAAAACCTCCCACATCCTCCTTGAATCAGCGTAGGCGGTAATGGAAAGCCATTGATTTCGCAACAGTTTGACAACGACAGTGTGCCAGTAGTACTGCCGGTGAAGAAGAAGAGTACTTGAGCAACTTCTTCTCCCTATACTTCTTCTTCACATCTCGTTAGCAAGAGCATCCAATCTTATGCCCCACCAAGAAGACATAGAGAGAAAATGTACACAGAGCTCAACGTTGCGAAAAATATTCTCTATCTAGTGTCGTAATCATGACAACGACGACGAAGATATGCCAGAGGGAAAAAATGAAGTAAGAGTATCAGAAATATATAGAGAGACGCCATGGTGAAGCTGAAAAGGTATAACCGAATATTAAAGTCATTTGGTCCAGATTATATTCCTATGGAATTCCGCAACATCTCATCACCATCCCTCATACATTTTCCATCTGAATACATTAATGAGGAGAGAGAGAGAGAACGAGTCCAAATCCATGGCGGGTATTGCACACATATATACATACACACAACTTTCTTTCCTCCTTATCCCTTCCAGATCTATGGAGGAATTGGAAAAGGTGAATGAATGCAGAGATGCATACATGAGAAGGAGACTCTTCTAATTCAAATCCCCCAGCAGATTCCTCTACATCCCGTCTTCACAGCAGCAGCCTTCAGATCCAGAATCCTAAAAACTTTGTCATCATCGACAAAGGATGACTCATTGAGAGCTCTTCGAGATGAGCCTATTATTTGAGCGAAGACTTCCGACAGCTACGAGCCAGAACAAATTCAGATGAGACATCGATCCAGTTCACAACTTATACTACTAATACTTATACGACGACACAACAAGCAAGGGCAAGAGGAGCTGTTGACGACGAGCTGACTGAAAATGCTGACAAAAGCTCTGCTGCTTGGTTATTGCTATATACTAGCAGCAGCAGCACACAATCTCCGTCGTCGGTATTCTTCAAGAGTGAAAAAAAAAATCTCCATCTCATTCCGAACCTTCGCTCCTTCCTTCTATAACACCACCAACTCCTCTCTTCTCTCTTTTTCTCTTTCTTTCACGGGGAGGAAAAAGCTGATCATCTATAAAAACTCCTCCTTCACTTACTCCTCTCGTCATCATCATCATCATCCTCGTCGTCGTCTCATTCCTAAAAGTTTTCCCTATAAATATAACAATCCACTAGCAAGCAGAGCTACTAAACTTGTGCTAGTTGTAACACACATTCTATAGTGTTAGACACATTCTCTAGTCATACTCCTCCTCGCTTCATTTCCTCCCTCATATCCGCTCTTCTATGTAAAAAAAAAAAGCAGCTTTTACAAGTGAGTATGAGGAGATTCCCTTGGGTGTTACATACTATACAGATACGTTGTACAGGCTCACTCAAGCACACTCACACACATACCCACATGTGAGATTCGCAAGGAGAAACTTAAGCGGCTTAAATGGCAAAGGTCATAGAATTGCAATTCATGATGAGCACATAGGAGCATGGGAGCAGTCAGTAGAACCTACAGAGGACAGAAACTTTGAGCACGTTACGTACTCTTCTATAACTTGTTCATCACATGATAACTAACCGAGCGAGCAAGCGAGCAAGCCACATATAGAAATCAATGAGAGAGCACATGTATATAGTTAGGGCTTGCTTTTGTATATGCTGCTGCAATCATAAACAAGTCTGGAGACATTGCTTTATACTATGTGGACCATGGAGGCACTTAGAGTTTTAGGGCAGAAGCAGAGACTAGTATGCTGTCGTATAAACAATTCCACGAGCTAACTTCTAGTATACACTAGAATGTCCTTCTAGTATTATGAGAAAGAATGAATACACCGAGAAGAATTGTAAGCTATGTGGTCTAAAGGGATGCAGGCTGCGGACACTGCTTCTAACAGCATAGAATGGAACTATAAGGGAAATGAACAGAAGAAGAACTAAAAGTAACTTTGATGAAATTCCATTCGACCCCCCACAGTTTTCCTGAATCTATAAACACAGAACTAGAATCTTGTGTGGTAACGACCCAAACGAACACCTATAGTGCCATGCCATGCATTCGGGCCAACTCTATCTTGAAACAGCCAGACAGACATTGGACGTCAATCACTCTCTTTCTCTCTCCTCGCTGCCCATGTGCCATGGGAAAGTTGCACAGGTTAATTTGGTTGGAGGAGCATCATTTGATTACATTTTCTCTCTCCGCTCATCCCACTAACTTCTCTCATTCTCCTTCTTACAATTACTCCCATCTCCATTCATGATCATCTCGATTTCAAACTCATTCCAACCTAATTACACGGCCACTATTACTATCAAGCTGGAACAAGAAATGGAAGCCTAATATAATTAGCTAGCACACAGGAGCATCATCCTCTCATGTTGTTAACGCCACCACCTTCATATAAATACACACTACTACCTCCTCCACCACAAATCCTCCCTGGTTACACTCGTCTTCTTCTCCTTCTTCTTCATCTTCTAAACTTATAACTCGGTCCAGTCACGAGGTAAAAAGTGTAATTGAAGAGCATATTATATTTTTAAACCTTCAGCTCTGCTCTTGCTGACGCAGTCAAAATCGTTATCACTCGCACTACGTACGTGTATACGTACCCAGTAGTATGGTACTGACTGATGATGATAACGCAGACGATGTGTTGTTATTATTGTATCAAACACAAATATAGGAGCTTACGCGCGGCACTGGTGCCCGAAAAACCCACTGAGTGAATGAGATAAAAAAACTTATTGAAAAATACTGCTGCGTCAGATTGCCAAAATTGCATATTGACATTTCAACACATAGTGATTAGCAGACCTCGATTTCTTCTGCGAAGAGGCTGAGCGAGTAGATTTGACGAGACGAGATGTGAATTATTGTGACAAATATCAGATGGCAAAGTACTCCGGGATGAAAATACTTAACTGCTTTGGCATACAACTTTCAGCTTCATCAATAGTACACAGCGGTAACCTAACCTCATTTGACCTGAGAGCCAAATCAAGCAGACAACTTGTCAAAGGCAATAAGATATGTACTACACGCTGAGTAAAACTATGGAACTGGTGACACCTGAGCAAATATAGCTAACTCACAGTCACACTTTTAGCAGCCACAGCAAAAAATTTCTAGGAAATACACTTTTAACTTTGCCAAAACAAACTCTATATTACTCTCCTGCTGGACAATATGTCATTCAAATCTGACTCCATGACTTGCAGCTTCAGCACGGTGACAGAATACATGTGGAGAGTACTCAAAGTTTTCCATAATCCTGCATGTCGCCCACTAAAAACTTGATGGCTCCATAAAAACAACTTTTGCAAGAGCTTTTCAAAAATAAACCAGCCATATTCTTCCTCCCAAGCATCATTCTCATCCAATCAACTAGGTAAACTCACATTACCAGAAAATAGACCGAAACAAAAAACAGAAGCTTGAAAAGTCTTCGTCGATCGATCTATCTGATCCACATGCATAATTGAGCGTCCTGCAACATTTACAAGATGACACTGCCCTATCAAAAGTAAATATTTGACAGTATAAACGTTAAAAAGACACATATAAATATACTTTTGTGACTAAACTAAATAGAACCTATTCTCTCTGACACCTGACCAAAATGATGAGCAGTCACGTTCAATACTACCGACACATCATCATCAAATCCACACTCAGCGAGGATGACAAATGGCCTCGATTCCCGATAGTCTCGGATTGACTTTTTAGCCAAATATCCCTTTATCTTGATAATGATGATGATGATGACGCTTTTACAGAGTGCTGAAAATACTTTGAAAATTCATTACATGTTTTAGTAAATAATTAACTACACATCCTCCTGCTGGAACTGCGCTTATTGATTACCATAGCTTAGCTGATGAATTTAGTATGAATAGAATAGGAAATTACATACCCAGTCGAAGCTCTCCAAAGTTACCGCATCCGATCTTTTTACCGACTTTAAAGTTTGGCCCGACCATGAGGACGGCAGCGCTACCGGAACTTCCCCCGGCCGCGTGATGGGTGCTTCGATTCTGCATGGAGAAATCATAAAAGTAATCCTGATTTCCACCAAATTAAAGATGGACTGTTGGCAGTCTCGTAGTTGTGTCACACACACAAGCACACAAACACACA
>JAQIWI010002892.1:0-11204 GCA_034698825.1 Deuterosminthurus bicinctus | reverse complement strand
GGTCAACGCGCACAACCACCACCTCTAACTTCACGTCAAAAATTACGCCGACTTCAAAAACGACAAGCCCGGATCGCCAAGGGTCGGACCCTCAAGTACCGAGCCCTCAAGCGTATCAAAGACATGCGGAAAGAGCCCAATCTCACTGAACTCAAGGCAGGTGCGTCTCGGAAGAAGCGACTGATTTCTCATTTCGTCCTCCAACAATACCTCTGTTCTCTCATTGACCAACATAGTAATAAAATGGTTAGCCAGACAAAAAAGAATCTTACGTAATATTTAGGGTAATTAACTTGCCTTTGAATTTTTTGGCAGAGGAAAGAGGCGGTTGGGGATGCTGAAATGACCTCGGAAGTTGAACAATTCGAGAAGGAATGGAAGGCCAAGTTATCATCTTTCTTTGCTGCTATTGATCGACAAGAGAATGCAAGTCAGCCGGTGCTGTTTCACAGTTCAAGGACACTGGTCGTAATTGGCTGATTTTCTTTGTTTTTTTAGCCTCTTACAGTGCCGTTGTATTTGTGTGGCTCCGTCGGCCCTTCCGCACTCTTCGAAGATCCTGTAGTAGTTCCTCCTATGGGCCATACTTACGAACGAGAGGTGATTGAACATCATTTGAAACGTCGAGGAAGATACGATCCCATCACAAAACTCACCATCTCATCGGATTTGCTCATTCCGAATAAAGCCCTGCGGGAATTGGTCCAGGGTTTCTTGCAGGAGAATGAATGGGCTCAGAGGGATTGAGCCTATGGTGGTCAAATGTTCAGTGGTTTCATCATTCTACCATTTGACTCCTTAGATTGCTCTAGTAATATTCTCATTATTGTTTGTCACAAGCTAAAATTTCTTTTTGTTTCAATTATTGAAATCGTAGAATTTTTAGATGACGTTTCGGAAATCAAAATAAAATACAACATTGTAGTTTTGTAGTAAGTGTAGTGTAGGCAGCAGTTTCGAGCTGGAGCCGTTGACCGCAAAAATTCTAAAGTTGATCAATTTTTAGAGGCGCAATATTTGGTAACCATGAGACCAATTTCAGCAACCGATTAGGGATCCCAGACATGCAGTTCTTCTAGCAACTAGTTGCTACCATATACCCGCACGATTGTAGGGGCCGAAGACAGTCTTTGGTAGGGCTGATTTCTTTTCCCATGCCGTCCAATTTACCCACAATGACCACTGAAGTACCAAAAAAGTCGCTGCACTTGGTTGGACCCTATATATTTTTGGAAAAAATGTCAGAAGTGCTTCCACTAGAAGAATATTAAATTAAACAATGCAGAGGGATGAGAGTTAAATGTAGCTTAATTTTTCCCCTTTAATTACACTGAAATACATAATGATGATTAGTTTCTCACATTGTATTTTCCAACAAGGCGCTTTTCTCACACAAACTTTCATCTTATGATCCGAGATACTCATCTGGGCAAACATTCCCGTTCCAACTCATAGGTTCATCACATAAAAAGCGGCGCGCCGCGGCGTACGCTAACATGGACGTATTAATACAAGTAAATTATTCTAATTACTAAATAATGCATGTACATAAACTAATAACAAAATAAGATGTTTAATCCAACAGCAAGTTCTAACAAATCCTTTCAAAAACCAGAGCAAAATTAACAACAATGTATGAGAAAATCACACAAATACTTCCGCCAATAAAAAAATCATAACAAATATAATTATTGCCATAACTAAAGTGTAGCCCTTTACATTCATTGCTTAACCTTGTGAAACTTTGTACGTACTCTATACACTTCCCTGTGAGCACAAATTAGCATCAGTTCACTAAAAACACACGTAGCAGACAGATAAAAAATAAGACGTATAATCCAACAACAATTTCCAATAAATCTGTTCAAAAACAAGGGCAAGATTGACTCTAAAAAAATTACACAAATACTTTCGATAGTAAAAAATCATGAAAATTATAGTCGTAAAAGCTAGAGCGTAGCCCAATACATTCATTTCTTAAACTTGTGGAACTTTGTGCGTTCTCTCTTCACTTCTCTGTATAAAAATAGTATCAGATCACTAAAAGCACACGTAGCAGACTTAGATAAACAAAATTGAACGTCCAATCCAACAGCAAGTTCAAACAAATCCTTCCAACAGCAAGGGCGAGATTGGCTCTGGAAAAATCACACAAATACTTTCGAGAGTAAAAATCATAACAAATATTAATGTAATAACTAGAGCGCATCCCACTACATTCATTGCTTAAACTTGTACAAATTTCTTTCTTCACTTTGCTCTGTACAAAATTAGCCTGAGTTCACCATAAACACACGTAGTAGCCATAGATAAATTAGGTCAAAATAAAAGATCCAAACTGTATTTGTTAACTACAAATTTTTGTTCTATAAAAAGCTATCGCGACACATCAAAAATTCACGGCCAAATTAAGCTACATTTTGACGTCATTATAACCAGGAGATGCTTTACCACCTAGGCTTCCATGTATGTTAAAACCTACGGATCTTCTCCCTGTTGTTCTTCTAACTCGATTGCATCCAAAATTGCAGAAATGTCGTAATCCATGTCATCATCAATTCTGTCAGGATCGTCGTATTCTTGGCTGCTCAAGATCGAACTAGTGGGAACATTACTCGATGATTTGGCGGCTCGTCCAGTGTTAGTTTGAACACCACTATCAACTGATGCTTCATCTATCGTCGCTTCCTCTGTTGTTTCACAAACTTCGTCTTGGAGCTCCTTACTACGGTATTTTCGGTGAGCACACACACTCAAGTCGTCGGAACGTGAGTGACCATCTAAGAATTCCCAAACGTAGCGAAACGTGTCAAAATCCTGAACAGAAGCCGGGCCATTGAATCTGATCCTAATAAGAGCATCAACGGTGTCGATTTCCAAATTGTAGCGCCTACAAGTCTTCGTTTGGGTGTAGTAACTAAATACTCTCTCTACCTGAAAATCAACATTATAATATGAGTAAAAATCTTTTATACTGAATTTAATAATATAATACAAGTACAACAAGATTTACCTCCGCTGTTGACGATGGTATGGTAATCACGTTTCTAATGATGTTCCTTAGACCCTCAGACCATGCCAGAGAATCCTCTTGAAGGTAAAAGGCCCAAAAGTCTTCGGGATTTAGTAAAGATTTCTTTTGTCGAAATTCCGGATGCTTCGTCAAAGACAACTTTAAAGCTATCCAGGATTGAACAAGGCCGTCCTCTTCATAATTCCATTTAAGCTTGCTGTTCATGGCTGTCAAATTCTCGTTGCCATACGTCTCAATATTCGCATCAGGCCAGTGGGATGGGTCCAGAATGTCAAGGTCATCAGTGGGATCCGTTGGAAAGTATGCATCAAGCTGTTGGAGAATGAGGTTGATGTAGTCTTCACGTTTCTTGAATAAAGCGTCAACATTAGGTGTTGAGTCAGGCCTGTTGAGTGCAGTTTTAGCAAATACTACATAACCTTGCTCAAAGTTTTCCACGGTCATTGACTTCCCCTGGAACTTAGGCGATGAGAATTTCGACTGATCAAGTGTACTCTGGACAAACGGGCCATTTTTGGTCTTCATATCAATCAAGCAGGCCTTCAGCTTTTCACGGTTTTCCTTCTTCCCAATCAACGAGGTCCCTCTGTCCTGCAACTTCAATGACATGGTAGACATTGCCGTGTACACATCTGCAACGAATGCAGTTGTCATAATGAACGAAGGATCCTTCAGCTTCTCAAGAGTTTCTTCGACCAGTTTTCGTTGTTTGACATCTTTTATTGTGCTGTCTTCCATGACTCTCCTCAAAGCTTTGACGATCGTTTGCCAGTGCAAGACAATTTTTTCCAGGGCGCGAAGTCTACTGTTTACCCAACGAGTTTTCTGGACCCTTTTGATAGAGAACGCTGGATCCCCGGCTTCCTCTTGAGCCAACTGTAAGTGTCTTTTCTTTTTTGCAGACTTCGATCCAAATATTCGGTGCAAAACATTAACGGTATCTTCCACGCTTAGTGCAAAATCTTGGTCCTTCCAAGCATTTTTAATTACTAATTCACTTTTATGAGCAAAGCAATGAACCATAATCATTCTTTCGCCGTGGTCCGTGTACTTTTGCACGATGTTACGAAACGCGAGCACGTTTGATCCACCGTCACTCGCAAATCCCACACATTTTTCTCTGACGTAGTCCTCGAGCCCATCGGTCTTCAACTGCCGCATGAAGTGATCCCAAAGAACCTGGGCGGTTTCCCGATCCGAAATCCACATCACCTTATACAGATACAGCTTGATATTCTTGGAGCTATCGAATGTCTGAATAACGATAGCCAGAGCTGGAAGAGACGCTACATCCGTTGAAGAGTCGATCAGCAGGCTGAACTCTGGCTTGTTTTCTTTCAAGTGCTTCACCAAGTCGTTGTGCATCATTTCAGAAATAGCTACTTGCAATCGTTTGATGCCAGTTGGATTTCCATACAGATGACCAATTGTTGCATTCAGGTACGTAAGAAGCTCCCAGATCTTAGGAAATCGATAAAAGGGTAAATCGACTGCGGCAAGCGTGTAAGCTGTTGCAAAAAGATTCTCGGTGGCGTTTGTAAAGGACCGGAGCAGTCCACCAGGTGCATGGAATTGCTGGTACAGCGCGTCGCCACGTAATCCTGACTGGAAAATTCTTGAAAACTCCAGTGCCTGCAAGTGTAGAGGATTTTCGTTGTGTTTTTGAATAATTGCCCGGTTTGAAGTCTTTGCTTTCGTTCCCCTGTGAATTTCCCCTACTGTCATTATCTTCGTGATTTTTGGAGATCCTGGTCGATCTTTAATCACTCCTTGCTGTAGCAGCAAATTGCACAACTTGCATCGCATGGCCTTGGTAGGCAACCACTCCATCCAGAAGCACGTGCTATTGTCAAGTAAATCTCCAGGGTAAATGGGAGGATTTCTCATATTTTGTAGCTCAGTGACCAACTGTTTGGGCTGAAAATGGTCACAATTCTCCCAAAGGAGAGGGGACATCTCAATCAGTCTCAATTCAAATTCCGTTTCACTTAATTTTTTCTTCTCGAACGGCATCTGTGATGTTCCAAGTTCTGCAAAAATAAGTAAAGGGTTTGAATATTTATTTCTGTATATTTGCTGCATTTTTGGAATACCTTGTAAATCCCCCAGGAATGTTGATGTTGATGCTGATGCAGATCCCTGCTGCGTTCTCATATCCGACGATGATGCCACCATTTGTCGTGACTTTATTAACTCTCTTAATTTTTCGTGATAGGTAAATGGGTTTGTGATCATGTTCAGTTGATCGATGGCTGGATCTTCTGTTGAAACGGTGCATTTGAAACTGTCCATAAAATCATATCTAGGGACCTTTCTTTGAGGTTGGTGGTCTTCGATGATAAAAGGAGTCGCCGTTGAGCATAGGTTTTCCTCACCTCTTGATGTGGCAGCATAAACAAAAAGAGAGGGCTGAAAAGGTTGGAAATCAGCAGTTCTTAACGGCCTGTCTTCTTCTGGGCACCTGCTTAAACTTCTTTCTGTGCTGCCATCGAGTTGCGCCCAGTCACGCAATACTGATTTGGATGCGGGGTTGTATCCGCTGTAGTAGATTTGAAAGTACTCACAAAAGGTGTACGGGGATGAACTGGCCACAACGTAAAAGTCCACCATGTTCTGGATTATTTTCTTCTGTAGGGGGAAATCAATCCTGGTTTTCTGGTACAATCCTCTGTTTTCTTCAATTAAATCAACTCCTTTTATGGCGGCTTGACTGGGGTTGTAAATCAGGCCGACACCAATGGGAGCAATATTACTCACTGGCAGTCGCTGACCATCCATCAATTCTTCGTAAGGGATATGACAATCTGATATCTTAAAGTCAGGTCCTACAGTTTCGTCTCCTATTGTAAAGAAAATGAATTTCGAATTTCCCTTTGGCTTTGCTTCACCAGCAAGATTGCAGCAGGCTAGTAAGTAACCGTCGTGGCTGATAAAAATCAATTTGTAGAACTTCATGTTGATTGCTAAGTTGACATTTGGTTTGAAATGAAGGTCACATGTTTTGGTGATTTCGACGAATTGATTCAATCCATTCGGGAAGAAATTCATTTCATTGATGATTAATCTGCAATTTCCCTTGTTAAGGTTGCCTAGAGGAATTTGGGAAGCATCATTCCTGATGGATTCAATAGCCGGACAAGCTACCATCCAACTAGAGGAATAAACAATTCAATTTAATTTTTCTATTGATATGTACAATACAATAGGCTAAATACTTGCTAGAAACTTGTGAGGTCATACTTTATGCAAAATATATATATAATTCGATTGTTACTAAAGGTGACAAAAGGTATAGAATTTTGAATGGTTGGTGAGGAGAGAAGGTTGATATCAAATTGATGGTACGAGGATTTATTGTAATTTGAAAATGTATCGGAATGAAATGAGTGATGTAAGTGGAACGGTTTCATTATTTCTATGGAAATGTAATTCGAACTTATTCCATATTCTAACTGTGATTTGATTTTGAAATAAAATCTACTAATCCTTGTTGCATTAAAAGACTAACGGAAATCATCACTGACCTAATGTGAGGAACCTCGCCGCCAAGGGACTCCGAACGGATCGTCGGAAGCGCGAGTTTCTACTATAAGCTTTGAGCCTCGGCTTGATAGAGCAGAAGGAATTTTTTTGAGAGGAAAGGGAGGATTTAAATTTGTAAGGAATACGAGAGAGAAATAAACCAAAATCATCTATTTAATGTTAGGCGAAGTTGTTGTAACACTGCATAACAGCCGAGGTCATTAGTATTGTAATAATTATAATATCTCTGACCATGACTGACTATCTCATACTAGGTTTCCTTAAGGCACGAGCAAGTGAAGTATACAGGTCAGAGAGTCACCTTGCGTACGTTTCATTAATGAGCGGCTATAGCTGATTCTCTCTCTTCATACACACAATTAACTTGTACACCCATAACTACGCACAGAACCATGGTGACCTCATTTGTTATATAATAATCATGTTGGGAAGAATGGAGAAGCCCAGTGAGCGATTGAACAACATCAGTAGGCCACATAGAATCATCATTCAGTTTTCAGGAATTCGAGAAATTTTCACAAAGTATAGCCTCACAAGGTCGTTGCAAGCATTGAGCTGAACTGAATTATTATAAGTTATTGTCATATTTTCCTTACATTGTGAGGAGACAAATCCACCGATTGGCTTTGTTATCTTGCATGTTTGAGGCGACCGTTGGTGGCTGGATTCCGAACAGTTGGCGGGCAAAGTTGGTTAAATGAGAATCACTGTGTACGTCAAAGAAATCTATTTAAGCCCATTTAGTAATTCGCCAATGGTCCTTGCCAAAAAATTGTTGTCTATCATCACTACCTGGTGAGTTCAGAAGTAGTGTCGATCGGATTTCCCGGCTATATCCGTGAACCCTTATGACATCCCACAGATTCTTCTCCAAGTATCTTTATAATAGGACTAGCATCTGGATGATAACTGAGTACTTCGAATTTTGAGTTTCTATCGATAATCCTTAACAGCAGCTTACAAGCATCCAACTGCAATACAAAAATTATTACGTTATAAAAATGGTTCTTGAAATGCTATGCGTACAAGCCATTCAGTGAGTACTTACCTAGCAGCATCTGATCGATCAGACTAGAACTGATAATTTTTGATTCATTAAAATGTCGTTTACACAAGATTGATGCTGCATTCGTTGCATGTATTATTGTGGTTCCATTTTGTCACTCAGAAACAACTCGAGACTGATGTTTTGAAAGGTCTGTGTTGCTGGTAGATAATGACGCCCCGTGGATTAGTGTGCCTTGGTAACCTACTGCAAGAGCACATAATCATGATTATCCATATTCATTATCATTTGACACTTCTAGTGGATACGGGTACAAGAAATCTCATTAAATAATCTGGTGGCCTACATGGACGGAATTAATGCTGCACCTTCTAGTCAGTCTTCTTACACTTAAAAACTAAATGAGGAGTTTGAATGGCTCACAATCAACATAGAAAACTCACGTTTTTTCCTTGTTGTGGCACATCAGCTATTGGATATTCAGTACATGATTTGCGTCCGAGATTTCTGACTTGATTCATTCATTGGTAGAAATTTGCAATTTCGCCCAAGTAATGTATGTGATCTGGGCTTGAGATTGCCGTAAGCGGATTCACTAGTTACTTAAGATACGACCACATGGTCACGGCTCTGACTTTATCTGGCGTAGACAGCAACTGGTCCCAAAGTTCAAGAATGATTCATAAAGTCCAAGAATATCTGAAATATCACAGGAGCATAAGGACAAATTATCCACATTTACATTTATATTGCATTCTTCTTCAAGTCAAATTAAATGCTTCATTCCAGGAGCAAATGTCTGACGCATTCTATAATGTTATGACCAGTTTGATTGTTGTAGCGTTCAATCACTGGCTGTTACATTTATATGACTGGCATAAAAATGACTAGATTAATCTATCAGTTGAGAACCTGCCGTTTTTTCAATGTGGACTCACGTTTTTCCTTGTTTCGGCACAACAGCTGAAGAAAATTTAGGACATGGTCGGAGCTGGGAGCTCCATCCGTGATTCATCATTCGTCGAACTTTTATGTTGACCCAAATAATTAGCTCAAGATTGCCGGGAATGCATTCATTAGTGCTTCGATAATGACCTAGGATACAGCTGCTTCTTTGCCACTCTGATGGTACAGGAGAGACTACAGTAAAGAAACACTAATTTTTATAGACATACTGATACATGACATGTAGAATATCAAACTCTCAATATTAACCTTTTAATTTCCCGTTTCTTCAAGTGATCCTAAAAGTGTCACTTTGGAAGGAAGCGTCTGAACCACGCTGCTATCTTCGAAGCTATGCCGTTGTTGCTGTTTTCAGTCTGTGGCTGCTGCATTCATCAGAATAACATATAAAGTCACAGTTAATCTTTCAGTTGAAAATCTGATGTCAAAATTTGGACGCGATGCAAACTTACGCATCTTTTTTCTGTAGTACATCGGCTAGAACATCTTTGAAGGATGGAGGAACACTTGCATGAAGTCTGTACTGAATAATCTCATGAATTCTATTAGTTTCAGACGTTGAATTCACTCAAGATCAACAGGTATTCATAACAGGATTTTCTAAGCAACTGATTTGGCTTTTTGAGTGTCTCGGAGTTGTCGCTACGGTTACCGTTCAGCTACACTGGCACGCAAACCACAAGTTAAAAGTAGTCACAATTTAAAATCTTCGTTAAAAGTTCCAAAAACGGATGTAACACAAACTTAAAGGTCTTTTTCCGCAGTAATCAGCTAGGTGAACTTTGGGAAACGACGACAGCATGGCATTTTGTGCTTGAATGAGCCATTTCATGGCGTCTGTTATGTCGGTCCGTTTAAGCTTGCTATAGTCGTCGGTTTATTCCTTATTACTGTGCCTTTATATGACGATATAATTGAGTATAGTAAACTGGAACCTGAAGAATGAGTCCAGTAAGTGAAGGCAGCGTCTTATGAAATGCTCATATGACTCATTCGGTAGCGTTTGTTTTGTCGGTTTATTTTAGCTTGTTACAGTCCTCGGCTTAGTCATCATTAGTATGCACTATACGAGTATAGTAAACTCGAGTCTGAACAATGACCCCAGTCAGCGAAGGCATCGTAGCATTAAAAGCTCAGATGACTCATTCGGGAGCGTCTGTTTGGTCGGTTTATTTTAGCTTGTTACAGTCCTCGGCTTATTCATCATTAGTATGCACTATACGAGTGTAGTAAACTGGAGACTCAACAATGACTCTAGTGTGTAAAGGCAGCGTGGCATTAAATGCTCGGATGACTCATTCGGTGGCGTCTGATCGATGAGACCAGAACTAATAATTTTTTCTTCGTTAAAATCTCCTCTACACACGTTTGATTCTGCATTTGTTTCATGTACTATTGTGGTTCCGCTTTGTCACCGAGAAACAACTGGAGACTGAGCTTTTGAAAGGTTTGTGTTTCTGGCAGATAATGATGCCCCGCGGATTATTGTGCCTTGATAACCTACTGCAAGAGCACATCATCATTATTTATGCATATTCATTATCATTTGACCACTTCTAGTGGATGTGGGTACAAGAAATGTCATTAAATAATCTCTTGGCTTACATGGTCGGTTTATTTTAGCTTGTTACAGTCCTCGGCTTATTCATCATTAGTATGCACTATAGGAATATAGCAAGGGGGAACCTTATGAATGAGCCCAGTCAGTAATATCCTTGTGGTAAGGCGCCTGAATGAAAGAGAGCCTTTTTTCTTAGTAGCGCCTTTTTCTTGAATAACTTTTTCTGAGACAAAGTGCCTTTTGTATTGCCCAAAGTAATATGAATGCTGAAGCCCACAGTAACATCAGTTTACTCCCGGTTTTAGTCGGACGGATCACAAGTTGAAAGTTTGTGTGAGAATAGCGCCTTATTTGGGCTTATTTTATTATTATTGTGTGTATCAAGGTCATTGAATGACATTCTTTCAGCTAAATACAACGTTCATCCCACTGCATTGTCACTTTTGATAAAATTCTAGAGCAATCTATTGTATTTTCTAATTCAGCTACAATATTCAAAATTATCCCGCAACTCGGGAAGTGCAGTTCTGTGTTTTTCACGGATTTAAAAAACTTTTTTGGTGGAAATAAATAACAGGAAGCTTTTCTCCACAAATCCACACCCAAATCAAATCTGTTTCCTTTGCAGCCATTGCACACACCGTCTCGCCTCATATCAGCTAAGCCCAAAAATGGCCTTGAGGGAATAGCCCTATGTTCCACAAATGACCATAGAATGACTTTGGTTACCACAAGGTTCCACTCCGAATCTTCCGTAACACGTTGACATCAAAGCACACCCACTTTATTGACTCTAAGGACGACTTTATGATGCCCATAGAAGCCGATCGCAAGATGACCACCCGTTTGATTTAAATAGCCATGTGGCTGACGGTAAAAGCTATAGTGCGAAAATAACAGGATGTCTGATGCTCCTATTCGTTTTCTGAAAATTGGTCTCATGGTTACCAAATATAGCGCTTATAGAAATTAATCAACTGTAGAATTTTTGCGGTCAACGGCTCCAGCTCGAAACTGAATGGGATTAGGAAAGTGAAACGTACTTGGGCCAAGGAGTCACTTTGCTGGTCACATCTTCAACAGCAAGGGCCATT
>JAQIWI010002891.1:0-11206 GCA_034698825.1 Deuterosminthurus bicinctus | reverse complement strand
ATTTGCATGTGCAAAGTATAAGGACTCCTGCCGTCGTAGGCGAATTAAGCCTCCGAAGCTTACAACCATAGCAAAAATTATGTTTAACTTCAACGCCAATTGATACTTTAATAAAAAAAACACCTTGTGCTTGCACTGAGATGGAACCGGAAGACGTATTACATTAGCTACATGGATGCCTATTGAGAATTTACGCCCTTTCGTTTTTTTCATCAGCTAACACTCGTGTTATTTGTGGGTCTAACGGGTTCTTTGTAAAACGGACTTAGAGTCCGATTGAACCCCAATGGCTATGCATAAACTGCAGGAGATGCTTTGATCGTAATTCATTATCTCGTCACCGTCGTAGCAAGCAAAAAGTATGTTTAACTCTCACGTCACTTGAATTTGAACTTCAAGGCAGAAAGCATTAAATTACAGTTATTTATCGACGAAACAATTCGATGATGTTGTATTTTCCAGTAAATCTCGATTAACCTTTGGTTCCTCAGCTTAGTACACAAGTTACTTGCGGATCTCATAGGTTCCGTGTAAAACGGACGTGAGTCCGATTGAACTCCAATGGCCATGCATAAAGAAGATGTAGCTGCTGTCGGAGGCGTAAAAAAGTCGAACATGCATTTGATGTGCTGTCGGAAGTTAATGACAAAATTGAATCTGGTCAGTCATTTAAGGATCTTTCTTGTCCTCCTCATTGGCTTGAGTTTTCGAACCAGTATCGCATTTTTTCCAGCTCTGTCTTTTATCGTTTTATGTATGCTGGATGGTCGTCTATTTCTGTCAGAAAATTGATTACATTGTTTAATGGACAGCCCTTTTGGCGTTTGACCTTTGAAACGAACAGAAGGATGAGCAATGATAGTATAGATCTATAGTCGATCTTAACCTCCGCTCGTACCTTGGGTCAGAATATTGTGCATTGCACAATAATGACTTTCTCTGAATCAGCATCAGCATGCTTCACACTGACAATGCCCCGAAAACAGTGGGGTTTATTGCTAATGAAGCTGTATCGTTTAAAACTAATGTCTGCCCAAAACATGCAAGACTGAGTCGGAGCTTTGCAGCAAAATATTTTAAACGGCGTCGAAATTAGCTAGATGTGTTAATCGAATAATAAAACTCAGTTATAATTTTTTTCTAGTTAAAACGAAGCAACATTGTAGCATTTCTTTTCGTTTACAATTGTATATAGCGGATGTTGTACGACAAAACATCCACAAACGGAATCCTATCGCTCGATCGTTCTATATACGAGAAAATTTTGTGTCAAGCCCGCGCCGGCCTAGTTATTACAAATAACAATACCAGCATTTTTTCCCAGCAGAGGATGAAAGAGGTTGAAGACATTGACGAAGGTTACGATGGTGATGAGAAATTAGATGACAGCAGGATCATTGACATTAGTACCAAGAAAAGGTGGGTGGATAATGTCGTTAACTAGGGTCATTGAATTACGAACCAGCAGTGTGGCACATGGGATTTTAAATGGCAGCCCGTTTCACTTACTCGGTTATCGCAATATTTTTAGAAACTGCCTTTATTTGACAGCAGATGAACTGAAATTATCCGAGGAGAAGGAGACAATTGGAAATGGAGACTTGGACGCGCTGTCGTACTCTCCAATATCCATTTGTTCATGGTTATCAAATGGGACTAAGGAGCTGATGGCTGAAAAACTTGGCCAGATTAATTGTGAAGTTGGGGGCGACGTTGATGCTGAGGAGAGTTGTGAAGTTGCTATTTAAGATGGTACTGCTGCTGATTGCATCCAAGATGAAGCTGTTGTCGGAGATGTCATGGAGGACGATCATCGAGTTGATTTGCAGTTGTTCGAAACGAATAACAAGAAGTTGGCGATTGCTGAAAAAGTCAAAAGATGGCCAAGACGACGCTCTGGATGAATCACCCATAAAGAGATGAGGAGATGGATGATACGAAAATGATGCGATTGTTGAAATGAATTTTCTAAGCTTTGAACCAAGTCAAGCCATTTCGAATGGTGCAATTCTAGAGCTAATTTAAAATGAATTATTTTTGTGTTTATTTCTTAGAGTGTTGTAAATAAAGTCAAGTAATAAAACGAAGGCGTGTCTTCCTACAAATGGAGATGGAGATGTGTATGTTACTTTGTATTGGTTACATTTTGGTCCAGCTCGTTCAGCAGACGTTAATTTATTTTTAAAATTGCATGCGATTTTCCAAGTCAATAGTTTCGTATGAATGGTAGGCAGGCAAGTTAGAAAATTACTATGCCTATGGAACATGAATGCAACTTATTTGCATACGCAAAGTATAAGGACTCAGGCCGTTGTAAGCAAGTTAACCCTCGTAAGCCTGCACCCCTAGCGAAAATTATATTTAACTCCAACGCCATTTAATATTAAGATTATAAACACATTGTGTGCCTTCGCAATTAAATTGGGCATTCAGGTCTTCGCCGCATACCGACGCATTCCTAATCATTCTCGTTCAAGCCGTGTTCAGTACATAAGACGAAGACTAATGGCATTCTCAACGGAAATCCGGGCTGTTGTGACCACTAGCATCTTGTCATAGAAATAGTAGGAGCCAGCTCTAATCTTCAATACTCTCATCGACATGAGTTTTTGATCCAGTATTGAATTTCCTCCTGCTCTGTCTTTCATCATTTCAAGTATGCTGGAAGATTGCCTATTTATCTCTGCCAGAAAATTGATTACCATGATCATACTGGTGAACAAATACATCCCAAAGTAGCCATAGATGATAGAAATCCAGCCATTACTCCGCAGAGCTGCACACACAAAATTGACATATGCACACACAAAATGGCCAATATGGTAATACTGATGTGGCCTCCGACAAATATAATGGGGAATAAGTCGTTCTAGAAGTCGACGAGCAATTGGAGTTCTTTGTGGATCAACAGCATCTTGTTTTTGAAGCCCAATTTCTTCATATTTAGTCCTGCAATATCAAAAGTGTCAAAGTCAGTAGAAACTGTATTAATTGGTTTGCATTAATTGGTTCAGTAACTTTACTTGACTCGGTTTTTAAAATCGACGGCAATGGAAATAAAGAAGAAAGCACTTAAGTAGAAGAAAAGTCCGGCTTGAACCATGCAGGTCGTCAAATATGTTTGAAATGAAGTCGACAAGAATCTTGCAAGCGGATTGATGTCCCCATAGTCGTCGATAAACATTGATGAGAGGAATTCTTAAGATTTCGGCTGGAATATATTCAGGACACAAAAGGCAGAAATGTTGGCTTTGAACGTCCAGAATGCGATTCTGGTGATGAATGCCCCAAATTTCAATACTTTTTCCACCACTTTCACTTGCAAAGGTCCTCCCTGTAAATTTGAAGTTATCGTTTTGTTTACTTCAGTCGTTCAGTCTTAATGACTGCTGCTTCTTATTGCACTTACCCTCCTGGTTTTCAATGAATCTTAAGAAGCTCCAAATAAAGCAAATGAACTCCTCTTTCTTCAGCATTACGACAGTTTGATAGGAGAGCGACGTCAGATAGTAAACCGTGACGAATATCATATGAATCATTTGAGTGGACTTAGCTAACGGGTGAGTTAGCACTTGAAACGAACGGAACATCACAAAACAAGTGTGCATCAGGCCTAGGATAACATTGACGGCACAGTGCGCCCTTGTGGCTTTTGTTTGGTCCATTTCCGGCCCTAGTTTGGATGTCCAATAAAAGGGATGACCGTTGATGAATCGGTTAGAACTGAAGGATTTTTTCAAATATTTAAGTATTTCTGATGTGATGAGCTCCATTGTTACACTTCTTGTGGCCTGACCGAACTAGCCACTTGAGTTGAGTACTAAGTCGGACCATGGAGATTTTTGTGTCAAAATGACAATCAATTTTTACCGATTTTCTTGTCAAAATGTATCGAATTTCAGCTTTTGTCTGACAATTATTATATCAGACGCTACGGGTGCCTTTTTAATGTCAATCGTGAGATGTCTCGTGGAGTCATTATAGTGTACTCATTTTCATGACTCACGTCACGTCTGTCATTTACTGTCTGCAAAACTATCGTAAAGTTTCAAAAAAACACGACTCGAGTTTTCTTCGAAAAAGTTCTCCGAGCACCATTCCCAACTGTGATGACCCATAGTGAGCTCTTATTGTATCTTTAATTATCGTGGCAACAAACGAATAGAACGTCGGAACTACTGGCAGCTTGAGTAAGAATACTGCGGCACTTCAACGTCACTTGACAACTCTGTTTGAAAAGATTTCGCTTACTTTACGATCACTGTATCCGAGTCAGTAAACAACATATAGATTATAAAACCGTTTGCACCGTGCAATATGCCTACTAACATCTGTTAATGTTGCTTAAGCAAATGAAAATTTAAAAGCATAGGAGAAGTCAGCGCATTCATGCTGCGGTGGTGATCGCACCTTACTAAGAAGAAACTTGGAAGTGTACATTGCAACCAAATCACCAATCATAATTGACAAACTTTGGAAATACTGGAATCTCTTTTAGTGAATAAAGCTCATATTGTATTTATTTGAAATCACACCAGTTGTCTGTAGCTCACTCCAAAGTTTTGTTTCATGGATGATCCTTTTGGCATTTGACCCTTGAAACGAACACAAAGGTCAGCAATAATAGTACCTCTTTAGTGGATGTTGACTTTCGATTGTACCTTGGGTCAAAATATCTGTAACATTGTACAACAATGGCTTTCTCTGTAACAGCATCCTTGACAATGGCATTGCCCCGAAAAACCGTGGGGTTTATTAGTAATGCAGGGCTTTCGTTATACTTTAAAAATCTCAATCGTTTCTAACTTATGCCTTGCCGTGCACATGCTGTTGCAGCCAAGGCTCAAGTTACGTTTGCCTGATCTCTCCAAGGTCCCTTTAAGCAATCGCACATTGCTGCCAAGGACATTTTCAACTGTTTTCGTCCAAGCCAAAGAATATATTGTCGGATTAGACCTAATTCTTCTGACTCATGCTTGAGCCCAAACTTGTAAAATGGAAATGGAGACTTGGACGCGCTGTCGTACTCTCCAATATCCATGTGTTCATGGTTATCAAATGGGACTAAGGAGCTGATGGCTGAAAAATTCGGTCATGTTAATGGGGAAGTTGGGGGCGACGTTGATGCTGAGGAGAGTTGTGAAGTTGCAATTGAAGATGCGAGTATTGCTGTGGATTGCGTCCAAGATGGAGCTGTTGCCCGAGATGTCGTGGAGGACGAACATCGAGCTGTTTTGCAGTTATTAGAAGCTAATGGCAGGAACTTGGCGATATCTGGAAAAGTCAAAACATGGCCCAGACGACGCTCTGGATGAATAGCCCAAGAAGAAATTGAGGAGATGGATGATACGAAAGTGATGAGATTGTAAATCTGAATTTTCTAAGCTTTGAACCATGTTAAGCAAATTGGCCTCGTGTTGATTGCTATGCTATGTTGGATGGTGATAGATAATGGTGCAATTCTAGAGCTAATTTAAATTGAGCTATTGTTGTTTATTTGTTGTAAATAAAGTCAATACGAAGGCATATTTTCCTACAAATGGAGATGTGTGTTTATTTGAATGGTTAGAATAGATTGCATTTTGGGCCAGCTGGTTCAGAAGACTTTGATTTATTTTTAAAATTGCCTACTATTTTCCATGTCAGTAGTTGCTTATGAATGGCAGGCAGCCAAGGTAGCAACTTACTGTGTCCATGGAACATGAATGGAACTTTGCATACATGCAAAGTATAAGGACTCAGGCCGTTGTTAGCAAATTAAGCCTCTTCAGCCTTATGCACTGTGCAATCGTAGCAAAAATTATGTTTAATTCCAACGCCACTTGTTATCACAATTGAAAACTAATTGTGCGATTACAGCAGGGACATTGACACACTAATTCACAATGACGCTTTTCTAATAATGAAAGTGCAAGATGAGGAAATGTAGTGAACAAAGGCCCTTAATCAAGATTGAATTACATTCTCATTAGCAATTAGCTTAAGCACTATGACTTTTAAAACAAGTTTGCTCTATGTGCAATCTGCTGTCTTAATTACAAAGCTTGTAACAGAATACTAAATAGTAGAAGATTCAAGCCGTGTACAGTACATAAGAAGAAAACTAATGGCATTCTCAACGGCAATTTGGGCTGTTGTAACCACAAGCACCTTGTCATAGAAAAAGTAGGAGCCAGCTCTAATCCTCAAGGCTCTCATCGACTTGAGTTTTCGATCCAGTATTGCATTTCCTCCAGCTCTGTCTTTCATCATTTTCAGTATGCTTGAAGATTGACTATTGATCTCTGCCAGGAAACTGATTACCATGATCATACTGGTGAAGCAATACAACCCGCTTATTAGCAAGCTTATCTACTATGTACCATACACAGTGCACACTAACATTTATTAGTGTTGCTCACGCAAATGTAAATTCAAAAGCATATGCATAGGTGAAGTCAGTGCAATTCTCCTGTGGTAATGATCGCACCTTACTGAGAAGAAACTTGAAAGTGTATTATTGAACCAAAACCCGAATCATAATTGACAAAACTTTGGAGATTCTGGAATGTCTTTTGGTGGATAGAGCTCATTTTGTATCCATTGAAATCATACCACTTGTCTGTAGCTCATTTTAAAGATTTGTTTCAGGGATGGTCCTTTTATGGAATTAACCTTCGAAACCAAGACAAGGGTCAGCAATAATAGTAGATCGTTAGTTGATCTAGACCTTCGCTTGTACCTTGGGTCAGAATATCTGTACATTGTACGTTACAACAACTGACTTTCTCTGAATCGTCATCCTTCACAATGACAATGCCCCGAAAAACAATGATTCATTGATAATGCACGACTTTCATCATATTTTGTAGAGCTGAATTGGATCATGATTTCAACAATTCTCTATGGCGGAGTCATGGCTTTGCAGCAAAATATTTTAAACGGCGTCGACACTAGCTAGAAATTGTAATCGAATAATTTAGCTCTGTTATAATTTTTCGAGCATTCACCATTCAACGGAGCGAATTTTATCGTAGTATTTCTTTTCATTTACAATTATTAGAAGATTTTTAATGATAATTTAGTGAGAGTCATTGCCAGGAAATTATTCCAGACCACCGGAAAGCGAAAACCGTGGAAATGGACAACGAACTAATCAATGAAATATTATCCACCTGCAGTGATTTTAATTGGGAGGAAACTGGAGAAACCATTTCATATAACTCACCACATCCAGACCGAATTCTTCCTGAGATCAACCATAAAAAAGTAATTCATCGCCTTTTCCGCAATCTGCATCAAATAGCTCGCTCTGCTCCCCTCATCAACACACATGAAAATCCACACACGGAATCCTATTGGTCGCCTACGAAAGGTTCTTGCAATTTCAAAGCAATGTCTCAGTTTCCCTCGCCTGCATTCAAGCCTGATAAACGCCGTCATTTCAGCTTCCACGTGTTTTAACTGCCAACAGAATTCGCCATGGAATTCCTCTGCAAACTTGATAACAATTAACCCACTCGTCATCATGCCTTTGCAATGTGGCTTGTGCCTTCGAGGTTTTTCTGGTTAGTAACAATAACCCATCCATGAAAATTCAACATAGTAGATATTCCTTATTGCTACTTGCTACCGCAATGTCCGCTTTAATTTTTCAGCCACAGGAAATCAAATATAATAATATCCCTTCAGGAAGCGAATGATTGTAATTCCAGTAGGCCTGTCCTTAAAGGTGGTTTCACTCCTCAACCGCTCTTATAGTTCTGTTTCATTAGCTGGACGTCACTCTCAAAATCAGTTCAAGTTTACTACTTGAAAATCATTAGAAAATGCCACCTAAAGGCATTGCTCTGGCCGTTGCATCATAAATGGACAAAGTTACAGTTGGCAATGTGCTCGGTACAATCAAACTTCTGGAGTTTTGCAATGCCTACGGTACGAAGGGTGCGTTGGAAGGAGATGCAGAACAATACAAGAGATACAGATCTACAGATATTGCTCATAAAACAATAAGGAATCTTAAGATCAAATGTAGTATTCATTTGAGTCGCATTCAAAATGTGCAAATCTTACCAATCCGATCAGTTAAGGTTATATTTCATCGCGGAACCATAAATAAAATATTCAAAACAGACAATGTTAATTACTGGATTCCATCAGTCAGATGAATCGTGATGAAGACTGGGATGGGAAGAAGCACCTCAATTAGCAGGCCCGTGGGATTTTATGGCAGGCCGTTTGACTAACTAGGGTATCGGCTATATTTTTAGAAACTGGTTTTAATTGACAGCAGATGAACTGAAATCATCTGAGCAGGAGGAAACGATTGGAAATGGAGACTTTGACGCGCTTGTGTATTCTCCAATATCCATTTGTTCATGGTTCATGGTTATCAAATGGGACTAAGGAGCTGATGGCTGAAAAACTTGGTCGGGTTAATGGTGAAATTGGGGACGACGTTGATGCTGGGGAGAGTTGTGAAGTTGCTGTTTAATATAGTACTGCTGCGGATTGCGTCCAAGATGGAGCTATTGTCCGAGATGTCATGGAGGAGGAACATCATCGAATTGATTTGCAGTTATTAGAAGCTCATGAAAGGAAGTTGGCGATTGTTGAAAAAGTCAAAAGATGGCCAAGACGACGCTCTGGATGATTCGCCCAAGAAGAAAGGGGTCAGAAAATTAAACGAGACGCTACCCGACGAGACGACGAGACGAAATCTTGCCCTTTTCTCCTCTTTCTACTTCACTGAAAACTTTCACTTTTTACCCTTTCCCTACAATAAAAACTTTCGCTTTCGCCATTAGACCGCCAGCATTCAAAAACTTGGACGCACCACATATACATACCTGCGCACCTGCTGCTATCTGAGTTTATAAGTGAATTTATTTTACAATTATTAATAATTTTACTTAAAATTATTAATAATTTTAAGTTCCGTAATTTTTCAACAAATTGATGTGAAAAGTGAGGACAGGTGAGGAGGTGGAAATCGGCATTTATGAAATCCATAACAATTGTACTGATTTATATAGTTAATGGTGTCGCAAATGGCCTGAGACTTTGTTGAATTAGTTAGAAGTAACATTGCATCAGGGATTTATGAAAGAACTGCTGTTTATTTGTTGCAGAATCTTGAAGGATTTTTGATCAGCAGTTTCTGCTTAGTTGTTTCTTGTTGCAATTAGAAGCCTCATTGGATTAGAGCTCTGACACCGATCACTTCAACAACGCCTTTGGAAGTCATCAATCAAGTCTCTAACTTTCCTCAAGGTAAAAATCTAAAGTCAAAGTATATGAATTATAGTTTTATTAATATTCCAGGAGCTATTAATAAATGAATCCTTAAAGGTGTCCATATTGAAACATCGGAAATGCATTGAAGTGATCAGACTGGTGATAGGTCTGAAGAAAAAACCACTCAAGACAATCTGCAATCTTTGAGGAAAGCCAAAAATTAACCTTGGCTGACGATTTCTAATTCTAAAGTTGGACATGGGGTGAGTATACTTTGGACAATGGATGACTTTCAATGAGAATTTATACTCTGTAATGACGACCGATTATTTTTGCAGAAGTATGCGGTCATATCGAAGACCATGCTGATGAAGGTTCTGAAATTGTGCAATGCCGAAAAGTGTGACTAATCAGCTTCGACTGAACCAAATCATGTGGTCGAGAATATGGCATCAGATGAGTCCGAAGAGAACAGTTTTGGTGATGCCGACGATTCCATGCCGAAAGTTAAGCTGATTCAAGTGAATGATGGTTACCAGTACAAAAACCTGAAAATGAAAATCATTGGCAAACTGACCTGTGTGAATCGTCATTGTGAGTTTTAATAAAATGATACGTGCATTGGACTCGTGAAAAATATTAAATGTGACCCTGGTTCTATGGGAATAAAAATCACGATGCTGTGTGTCTGCTTATAGAAACTTTGACAACCGTGACAATGGAAGATGACTATAGGAAGTGCATATTAGACGAGGAATTGGGCCAAAGTTTGAACACTGAATTGAGTGAGAAGACGCAGGTTGTTCTTTATGGTACCATAACAGACGTTTCATCTCATAGCAAGGTATGAAGACTACTATAACTCTAGTTTCTCAGGGTACGTTTTGAATTATATTCTTTGGATTTACAGTCCAGAGGGAGCAAACAAATGAAGGCCCAGAAAGTAGAAGTCTTGAAGAAGCTAGGAGCAACCGAAGAGTTGAATTGAAAAATGAACTTCGGAACAGTGGAGACGGCTGACAAGAATCAATTTGAAGGTACTGAGGTCCACCGGTTTTGCCCAAAAAAGAAGAGATTCAGGTCACCGAAAGGTTGCACATACGAGCTGTAGAGGGCCATGCACATTGTGCGTATGCCCATTAAAAGAAAACAAATACGAGCTGTAGAATCAGATGTGATTTTGGATCCAGAAACAGAAGCTGCTGTAGAAAATTGTTCCATTAATCCAAGAAGCATGCTAAAGTATTCCCACCTCCTATAAACTGGTACACTGCTCCTGCTGCTGCGTCAAGACCCGAAATGGTTGTATATTTAGCTCAAAATTGTTTCGTAGTGGGCAAAGTTTGACATTTCAGCATCCAGATATCAGGTTAGCTGCACATGACTCTGGTTCATTTCTGTCTAAAAATTCAGCTGGTCTTCGTCTTTACTATTTGGAAAATTTTTCTAGCGCAAGTAGAGGATCAATCAAGCTTGGCCATTCTTTGATTTTGTCTCCGAACAAGTACCTCATTTTATCCCAGCTAGAATGGGAAAATTTGCCCGTAAAGGACAGGAGATGAGTGCTCTCCTCGCAATCGCGATCCAAATTTCATGTACTCGCTCGATTGCGCTGGCTGTTTAGTAATCTGGAGATTTCAAAATAAAAGCTGGAAAAAGATAATTGTGGTAGCGAACTGGAATATGAGCCGTCTCGGTGTCCCCATGCAGACGACCTGGTTGAACTCGGAGCATCACCACGTAACATTCTGCTCTCCGACGTCTTCACAAATCGCATCAGAATGAAGAACTTGTCTCCTTGATCTGGGTCCCCATGCCAATCTGGGAAGGTGTCAAATTGGACAAGCATCGCATCATTATCCCACTCTATTAATTTCCGCAGTCAACACTGTAAATGAAACGACGATCAGAGTGTGGGATCGTAAAGAAACTGAAAAGAAAATCCTGGAGCTTGTTGAGAGCGAAGAAGCCCTAGCTAACGCACCACCAA
>JAQIWI010002890.1:0-11208 GCA_034698825.1 Deuterosminthurus bicinctus | reverse complement strand
GAAAAAAAATGACAAAAAATAATCACGTTTATACATGGAAAATAATTCGGTATAATTGTGTTGAAATGTTATTGTTTGTTACTGTGATTAGCCAAGTGCCCAAGGTTGACTCAAGGGTTCATTAAATTGTGATGGATAGACGCAGAGACATCCTCAGTTGTTATCATTGTAGTTATGATTTTATGATGTAAAACTCGAATGTAGTTTCCTATCCAACTCCACCACATAGACTAGCATCAGCTCGTATGCATGCATAATAATTGTACATATCAGTAGACTCAATACTATACACACGTCCATACGTACTAAATATATACCTCTCGTCCTACGAATTGTTTTCGAATCAATAGTGTTGTAGAAGTAACTATAAAAATACTTGCTACATTTTTGTGAATAAATTATCCTAGTTGCCTTTTAAGCTCCGTCCGATTATATAGTGATGACGATGATGATGATAAATGATAAATAAATAGTAAATAAAAAAAACGTGTAGCCTATAAAAGACCCAGTGTCAATGATCTTTCATAATTACTGACTTGGTCAGCAATATATCCAAGTCTTTCATGTGCCGTGAATTATTTTCATCTTTTTTTGCACACAAAAATCACACCTCTGCTTAAGAAAATGACTGCTCATGATACTTCATGTTGAGAAGGATGTAAGAGGAACGCCTTCTTAGCGGTTAATTAATTACTTTGCACGTCAAGGATCAAAACGAACCCATGTGTTCTGCAGGGAAGTTTCAGACAGTAAAAATATGACTCCTTGCTGTCGTCATGTATGCTCGAATGGGTATGTGTGTGCAATTTTCAAGTAAAGGCGAGGAGAAGATTATGATTATTTTTTTGGATGTCGGTCATCTGACAAGTCAGTCAGGACTGAAAACAGAAATGAACGTTTCATTTGTATACGAGTTTTTATTAGCATTTGTCTAGCCGGTGGGAAAATAGAGGCAGAGTCAAGGGTTAGTTCTGAGGCCCGAGTGGATGGAAGATACCTGCTGTAATGACATTAATTTACTAATGATAGCCCTGGAAGTCATTGTCATTATATAGATGGATAATGAAAGGCGTCTTACTTTGGCAGAAGTCAAAGGTCTCTGCAGCGTACGTGATGACGAGGATGACGAAGACGACCGAGAACTTGAACAAGGTTTTCTGTAATAATAATAATGGACGACTACGATCATTTTCTTGACGACGATCCCAGGTCGATGTAGCTTTCACCCTCTATCTCTCTCACTGACAAATAATAAGCATTCTGCTTACATGTACCACAATGAAAATAACACAGGTTAACTCATATAGTCTTGCCAGCAGTCATTCTGTTAACCCGTGACTATGATGCGCATGTATTCCTTTACATTTACTCGATATGCCACACGCTTCCTTCCTTCCTTCCATAAACATACGCACTACATGCATATTATTCATCATTACCACCGTAGAACGGCCTCCGAGTCACCTCTCTCTGTCTCCGGCAGACAACAATGATAATTGAGGTTACGTATACACCCAACTTGAGAGCACATTCCATGTTAATTTCCTCCATGTCGAGCAAAGTACAATCCATAAAAAGCCGAAGACGCTGCACGTTGCTCTTTGGAGCTCTGCCGCTGCTGTGTCATTCAGTGGGGGTTGGAAACGATCTGACAATGCAACTAAAATCAGTTGATGGTCCTGTAAAAGTTGAAAAGGAGAAAATGTTATTCAAAAGCCTACATTTTCCTCTTGTTTAGCATAAAGTGAATGTGATACTTAACAAGTCTCAAATGTAGCCAAAAATAAGGATTTTCCGGTTTGTTTAATGCTTATTGACGACTATCACGAAGCTCGATGGGCTCTCTGGAGGATCTCCTTTCATTCTATTCGACTGTTCAACGATTGGGAGAACATGAGGGACTGCGATAGACTATCATTACAAAATTAGAGTTACACACGTTCTGCTAGCTAAATGCCTTTAAATGATGGGCTTGAGCTAAACACAGAGTTGATCCTACAGTCAGCCCTATCATTAGTACCCTACAATATGTTCCACACCATCCGAATCCAATGGATTACTCTGCACTGCGAGGTTCCGTGTATGTGAGCTTGTGTGTGTGTGTGTGTGCGTGTGTGTTGTACAACTATACATCTCGGACAGACAGTGGAAGAAAATGTGAGGAAAAAAGACTCGTTTAATCTCCATGGTCCTGTGCAGATAACAATGGTAATAAGGACACATTAGTTTGGTTTTATTGCAAGCAAAAATGAGCGTATTTTCTGAATGTCCATTTGACTTGGCAACAACACGCGTACCACACTTGTTTCTTATGGACACAAACTCAACTTGTCATTTACAGAACTGTTCAGGTTTCTCCTCTAAAAACCGAGCAGTTGCAATTTGAAAGTCTAAGGTAATAATAATGAATAGACTTGAAGGTACCGACAGTAATTTGTGGATCCATCATGTCATTTGATGTCATCAATTAGTGAGTCAATTCAAAAGCTGTCTGTCTACCAGAGTCCCCTTCTTTTTCTTCCTGTTGTACACCTCCTGTGAAAGGGACAGGAGCACATGTTCTTTTCGAAGAAGAGAAGGGTATACGGTTTAAAAAAGCAGCCGCTCGGAAAACTATCATCATTATCACTACCACCATCATCATGATGATGATCCCTTGGGTCGTCTTCTTCCAATTGACGTCTCTCCTTCAAAGAGGTGTCCTCATTTAGCACAGCAGCAACAAGACGAACCGCTTCTGTTGTGTCATAATAATGCTTTGAGTGGGAAAGTCTGTGTCTGTGTGTGAGCCGTCCTATCAGTTTGTAAATAGAAATCAGACGTAATAATAATAGGTGGACGATTAGTTCAAGTGGAAAAGGCTAAGTAGACAGTGTGTTCGAATAACAGTTCTCGCTCTCTGTGATCTACAGCGGTAGAGCGAAGTACATGTGTACATGTTAAACATTGAATATATACATTTGTCATGAGACTCTCCAGATATCGCCAGTTGATTTTCTATATTGCTTACAATAATAATTGCATTAGAATTGTTTGGAGAAAGACTTTCCACATGATGATGATGATGATGGCGATGATACGATAGAATAGAAATGGAAGCTGCGGCTTGGTACAAACACCAAATTAGAAGCTTCTCATTCACCCGAGTAATTCCCAGCTTATACATACCGAGCGTCCGATGAGGGATGTTGCAGGTGTAATTATGACCACATATGCTCAACTGGTCTTATCGCGGTCTCAAATTTTATCTTCTTGTATACAACAGGAGCTATATAACCAAGTCCTCGACCGCATGTTGGATCCAAATAAATGCTACTACTGCCGTCACCATAAGCACCGCGCGCTATTCATTCTTGAACTCTTCCCTTGTATGTCAAGATTAATGAAGTTTGAGACCGGCTGAGAATACATATAAATTAAATTTAATTATGCAAATTTGGCTACTCTCGCATATCTTCCAAGATGAAGCCAGATTACCCACTCTCTCCCTCCTCCTTCCATTCACGTGCGATCCTAATGTCGGCGTTGAAAAATCTCCATGTTAATAAATGCTTTCATTTTCTTCAGCTCATTCAGCTTTGATGGATAACGTGGAATCACGCCCAATTGTAACACGTGTGGGATGTTGATGTTGTTATACTCAGGCTAGGAGAGCAGGTCAAAACAGCTTGGAACATTAGGGGCTATTTAGTCATGTAGAACGTATGCAGATGTGTCGGCGGGTCAACTGTATAGAAAGTTGGCACATATCAACTCAATTTTTTCCTTTGCAAGTCAGCTGCTGCTACATATTTTTGCTCTTATGAAAATCCAAAGGCATAAATTCCAGTTGCAAGAATCATCCTCGTCATACTCGGACGGTTAGTGCAGGGATTCTGATTTGATTTTTAGCTTCATTAGTCGGATCAAGTAGGCGATAAGTCTAGTATTTTTGCAGTCTGTCTGTCATGCCTAGTGTGCCAAGTGAACTGACAGTGAATCATGCTAATCATATCAAATCAGTATGGAAAGTTGAGTGAAAAGTCGTGAAGATGATTGGAAAATCAAAGAGCCATATGTGATGAGTGGAGGATTAATAAGGACAAGAGGGAAATGTATAATATAATAACAGGTCAATCAGACGATCTGTATGGAAAGTAGGAGCAGGAGGATTATTGTTTGGATTTCAAAATGCCAAAGGTTATTGGGGGAATGTTCCGAGCGCTTTCTTCTTGTAGCGCTTTCAATCTGTTTCTCTCTCCTTTACCTTTTTTCCCCATAAATCCTCAAATGGACTCTAATGGATTGTGAGTTATTTGGCATATGTGATGAGAGATTTCATTACTGTCGTTATAGTTGGTTCATTCTTCAGACATACGATGATACGCAGAATTTTTGCAAGTCTGAGCAAGTGTATTATCAGAGCAAGTTTACGGCACAAACAGGTAGAGCAAGAATGAAGAATGTTGTTGAAACTGTGACTAAATTTGTGCATGGGGCAACAATAGCTGACGACAAGGATGAACGCTGTTAATTGTTCAGTCATTATTGAAGGTAAACATAGAGGTTAGCATAGGAGTACGTACCGTGAGCATCAAGTATTGTATAGAAATTCCAAAAACATGTAGCAGCAAGGCATGTGGGGAGATTGGGAATAATGATGATGGGAATGGGAGAGAATTAAGGAAATTAGATTTGTGCGCAAGACTCCATAAATGGAGAGTCATTAATTATAACTGATTAGAAAAGGTCTCTCAGGTCAAATGCGAGTGGAAAGAGAGAGAGAGAGAGAATTAAAATTCTAACAATCTGCTGTCTCGTCCTTCTTTCTCTCTTACAAATGTTCACCGCAGTCATTTTAACATGGCTGGAATAATGGCGGCGCGGGAACTGACATTACAAGTCATTATCGTTTCATTTTTACAGAAATATGTATTGTTTACACGCTGGAGTAGAATTTCTTCCCCTCACTTTATGATCTTGAACTTTTGATCGTTCACAAAGTAATCATTTTGTAATGCTAATTTTCACTTGCCTCCCATACAAACACACACACGGCAAATCAACAGTATAGTGTCTACATGTCTCATATCTGTAGCAATAAAATCTTGTGAGAAGTACACACACACACACACACACACACACACACACACACACACACACACACATTTGCAAAGGTACTCAAACCACAGATGAGCTGGGAAATTGACGCGATGCATGATGATTATTATTGAAGAAAAGAAAAAGTAATAATGGGAATGATTTGTCTTTGTTGTTTCAGCTGTTGCTACTACTTTACAAATCAGCCATCAGCGTGTACTGTGTACGTACAATGTCATTCAGAAGACTGGCCAGACAGGTATCGTTCATCCATTACTTGGCTGTAATTCGAAAAATAATTGGATTCGTCTTCGTCATATCACAACTCCGTGTGGCAGTGGAGTCTCAATCTTTCTGCTCTGTATTCCTTTTGTTTCCTTCAATTTTATTGATGACAAATAAACCGTTAAGTCGTGTAATTTATACATTTGATTCTCTCAAGTAACCATGTATGCTCAGTCAGTAACACAGATAATGATCACGAATAGGGAGAGGATTGATCATAATAAGTAAAAATTAGAAGCTCGCTTACTGTCTGGTCCTATTCAATCGTACAGTTACATGGCTATTTCGTTTCGCTAGAAAGTGTGAAACTATAAAATTTTCAACCTTTTCTACCACCAGTCCTACTTTTATGGAACGTCTGAATGGTCATGATTTGATCGAAGGAGGGTGTGTGTGACGATAACACCTTTTCCAATGTATCTTTTAAACCGTCTAACAATCGTAATGAAGATGCTATCAACAAAAGACGATCGTCTAGGCGTAAGAAAGCTCAAAATATTCCTCAAATAATGATTTAAATGCATTGATGGGTATAAGGGGCAGGATATTAACAAGCCGATTTGTAGAATCTACAGTTAGATTGCATAGCGCTTGCTCGGGTAGTGAACTCCATCACGGTCGCTGCGCTACGTCCATTGAGAAGATGGGTTTGCTTACGTTATAGCATTGAATGTCATCAAGCGAGAAGGACTCCAGAGAACTCCTATATGTAAGGCTTCCTAAAAGTGCACAGAGGCTGGAGTAAAGGGCGCGGTCAGACGTCCCAGCGACTGCTCTCATCTCATCCATATGTGCATCCCCATTGCGCGCAATGGCATTGTTTTGAAGCAAACGGTGGAAAAGGCAGCAAAGTAAGTACAGTGGGCACACAATAGAAGACAGAGCAACTCCCCACCAACTAAGCCCTTTTCTTCTATTCATTGTGTGAGGTTTAATTTGAATTAGACGCTGACAAAGAAAAACACACAGTTAGACGTGAAACGTCAACTCCTTCTCCTCCTCATATGCTAAGCATGGCTGATTTAATGGATGGCGCACTGTTAATTAAATAACCATAAAGTAAACTTTATCGGTATTCTTGAATGCCACAACTTTTGGACCGTAATCAATTTTTCCAACAGTTTTTTTTATTTGCCTAATTTGTTCGGCATCATCTCCTCCCAAACATATCCCTTTTCTTTGCTTTTGTTTGGCGGCGAGTCCAGCTACATGTTGAGCATAATGGATCCAAATGGCCCGCAACGGGTCATAAACTCTGACGGTTTTTATCATCATCTCATCTTTTAGCAGAATATAATTTGCCAATAGATGTTACACGACAAAGAGCCTCTTCCTCTCCGCTGACCTAAACTCTCGACCAGCTAATGAAATAAACACGCAAAAGTCTAAATCGCCATAAAATCCAGCCAGGTTCAAAGAAGAGCAAAAACCAAGAGGCACGAATACAGTCATAGAGCAACTGCATAGTAAAGGACCTCGCTACACGGGTTAACTTTTTTCTCTGCGTGTCTGCTCAGACCATTTCATGATGCTAATATGATAGCTAATGGGAAGCCAGTTGGGACTGTGAATGTACCTGAGTGTATATTTACTATGATTGTAATGTAAGTAAATCAAGAGCCCTGTAAGTCTTTCATTCAGCTTGTTGCACTCATCTTCACATACATGTGAATTCATAATCTCTTACTTTGTACACCATACGAAACATCACGTACGTACTAGAGGGGTCAAGGTTAAAACTTGACAGTACAAAACTGGAGTAAGAACTTTCAGGGTGCAAAATGTCCAAGATGTTGATGTTGAAAGTAGCTTAAATATAGCTCCCATAGTTATTCAACATGCCAGGGTAATGGATTATGTTATAGATGGCGGATTCATTGTGTGCAAATCTACGATCGGTCCAATGTCATTTTGCCACCCTACGAGCTGATGCATCGAATTTCGTACAAAAATGTGGCAAATGTACGCAGCTGAGAAATTACTGCAAATTTGGCGGTACAATGACGACAAGGATTAATTGCCACATTGATCCATAATTATTACGCTTGGCTAAGTTCAAGTGTATAAGTCATAATATAAAGACAAAAGGAGTGGAAGAAGTAACCGAGAACTTGAATGCAAAGGAAGAGAGCATGAGAATGGTAAAAGGACAAAGGTGTCTTGCTCACGCACGCCAGGAGGAATATGATAGGGGATCTGTATCTTGTGTTCCACACACCCGCTACTTCTCTCTCCAAATGCATTTTAGAAATGGGCATACAGGTGAGGATGGAATAGAACATATAATATGCATATATACGAACTGTTGAGCGACCGACACACTCGTCAGTAAATTGTTGGTCATTAAGGGCTGTAAAAGTTGACCAGAAAAACTGCGGCTTAATTACAATTTATTAGACTACTTGCGCAGGTTTCCGTCCTCATGTAAACGTAGAGTGCGGCACTTTTTAGGTTATAATATATATTTTCTGTACTTTCTTGGCTGACTCTTCGTTTCCTCTCTTTTAGCATCAACAGTGTATTCTGCAGGCTATTCCCTTGCATTATTATTGCATTGGACATGAACTTAAAATAATTACGATACAATTAGCACCCATAGATAATCTACAACATAATATGTTAAAACCACTTACTTTTATCAAGCATGAAGACTGTAGCACAATATTCAACCTCTCATCAAGCCCATCATTCGCGTCATCATTATCATCATCATCAAAGGATTTTTATATGGACAACAAGGTGCGAGTGGATTCCAACATGATACAAAGTAGTTCCCTTTTCATGTCTCTCATAGTTTTGCCCTCATTTTAATTACCATTAACTACCGCACATATAAGATACATGCTCATTCACTTTCCTTCCCCTTGCCCTAGCGACTGCTATGGTCAGCGTCCTTGTTTGCTCACAGGCAACAGAGTCATTATTATTACCCGTTCCAAGTCTTGTTACCACCAAAACCAACCACTTGTCTACGTCGGTCGACTTCATCATAATCATGACCGCCGTATCATGATTATTATTACGGTTATTAGCTGCATCAAGCCCTCAACTGATTCTGATGTATTAAATCATTAAGTAAGCCAGACATCATCAAGCCAAAGCAAATTATCATGGGTGCCTTTAGAACGGCTTAGCTTTAATGATATTATCAGGAGTGATGGCAATTGAATACTTTTCACTGAGGCACAAGTAAGTATGCTACAAGTGCCGTCACTTTCGGTGCTATTTAATTACTATTAACTTTTTAAATAGTATCGTCAATGGATCAATGAGCACCTGTCATGGCTCTTGTTAAGAAAAATAAAGCGGATTAAATCATGAAGCATACCAGTCAAAGAGGTTTTACCATGACACAGACAAGCCGGCTTAACTCGTAGTCTCAGCAACAAGGATTCCATTTTCTTTGTTCAACATTCATCAAAAGCTGAGAAACTGAAGGAAATGAGCTCATGAGGTTACTTTAAAAAATCACGTAATCATTTTTGTCAGACTTGATCATTTGCTTTTACTCTATAGGACATGCTAGTTGTTCTGTGCAGCACTGACCACATGCTTGCGCAGCAAAGGCTACCTTGAGTTTCCTGGAAAAATGACTTCACCTCCCACAATTAATTTACCCAGCAGTTTTTCCGTAGTTTTTACTACAAGCGTGTGTACAGTTAATAGCGCCATGCTTAATATGACTTGAAGTTTTTTTAAATATATATTCTTCCATCATCATCATCATTACAAAGAAAATTAGTGGGAAGTTCCGAGGATTTTTCCCTACTCATGGCCATGGTTTGAAAAATGATACAGACGAAGATTCATTTCACGTATTTATTGTTTTAACATTTAGAGGATGACAATCACGAGGCCAATGATGACGACGTTGACAATAAGTATTGCAGAATTTTGTAATTAAGTTAAATCTGCTCATTTAGTCATTCATACTTTCACCAAGACCTTTAGGTAAGACTTTGAGATGTCCATCCATGAGCTGCTCAGGTTCTGTCGTTCACGTTTTTGTAATGACCTCAAGAATAATGGAGTACCAAAGGGGGCATGGAGGAAATTATTTTTTTCAGTAATTGTATTAAGTTAAAAAAAATAAGAGGCGAGACAGAAGAATCAGCCTTTTAAGCAGTTGGCATGTTTAACAATAATTTTCCCTGCATTTACAGCAGGTGAACCCTTGGTTTTTGGCGTTGTTATTATTACTTGTAATTAATGGCTCTTCACAGGGACCTACCCTTTTGGCAGACGCTCTCTACCTCTTTTGACTTCCAATAACGCAGTCCTCTGAACCGTGCCTATGTTCGGAACGTGAGCTTTTTCAGCTCATATATGGAGGTTCTAATGAAGGAAGGATGTGTGTGAGCACTTGAAACAATAGGGAGAGTGGAAAATGGACTGCTATCGAATTTTCTATTCACTACATTTCTACCACTGACCACTGTTTGGCAGGAAGTTGCCGTACTAATCCCTTCTGTCCATACACGGGACCTAACGTTGGGGACTTTTTTCCACGTGGCCGACAGCAGCCTTTAAAACAGCTACGTAATGTCAGCGTATGTCCGTGCTTCCTTTTATTTCCAGCTCAGCCGCACACACACGAACGCAATTACCTTTGTAAGTTAACCAAGGCAAATAAAATGCATGTCCAACTAATGAACTAATTAAACTGAATGATAGTTTCGGGTCCATTTAGGAGGGAGTCTGTAGGTACCAGGCTGGGTCCCCAGGCATGCAATGTGTGGGGGATTACTTTGTTTGTTGAACTCGCTTAAATTTTACCTGTCTGACGTGGAAAAAAGGCTGGCGTTGCTCACACATTGGAACACGCAGTGTGAGTTACATTATTATTGCTCCAAAACTCTTTCGTCCATGATTATTTATAGAGTTACCAGTCTAACAAGTAGCATGCAGACAGAGGGCTAACGTGCTCCAGTAGTGCTTCATTTATTGGGAAAACTTTTGGAGTAGAAATTTACGTTCGAAGGGTTTCAACAACAAAAGCTAGACAGAGAAACAATAATTTATGACTATGATTCCCCTCCTGTTTGTTTTATCTCCACTGTTAACTTGAGGATCATCATCCTGACTCATAGTTCGGAAAAAGTCGAGTCAAAGTGTGAAGAGTTTGACAAGGGGCTTTGTGTTTGCCTTGTGTGTGTCCAAGAGGCGAAACGGAATGGATCCTCCTAGCGTGTTCATCCGTGTAACTCTTTTTAGTTTTGCACGCTCAATAAGCAAGCTAAGATTGCCAGTGTGTGTGTACCTTTATGTTCGTTACATGATGGAGGCTGGCTTGGAAAATTAACCAAAAATATTCGGCTATTAACCTATGAATTCAGCCAAGTATAGTACTGCGACTGCGAGTGGAGCGATTATCCTTTTTCTTCAACTCGTTCTGTCGACAGAGGAACGTGCGCTATGCATTATCTCCATCTCGCTGGCTCTTTCCGTGGTATACAGGCCATAATGCCACATTTTGTCATTACATTGCTCTGTAAAAATCAACAGAATAAGACAATGAAATTAGCTTTTATACTGTAGAACCGAGGTCGGACGATAGCATGAAATTCCAATTCGTTCAGCACCTCTACCTTGCCCTTCCGCTAAGAAACTCTTTTCTACATGATTAACCGATGCAAGAGTGACAGCTGCTGATTTTCTGCTAACTGGACCTTTACGAAAGTCAAAGAGATGATCCGCTTCCTTTCCATCATTATCATCATCATCCTCCTGAACACAATGCACTGAAGCCGCAAATTTTCAACTCAGTCTATTTACGGCTTACTTTAATGACTTCAAATAAATCCGAATGTCTTTCCCTATTCTTGACGAGATGACGGTCATAAT
>JAQIWI010002889.1:0-11208 GCA_034698825.1 Deuterosminthurus bicinctus | reverse complement strand
TCGAAAGACACAGCGGGTGAATTCACACTTGGGAGATGCAGACACCGGGAGAGAATCAAAGTTTTCACACTTTCTGAAGCTGCATTAATAGAGTTGGTTTGCCTGAAGAGATCTGAATAGATGACTCCAGTTGGAAGACTCTCCGTAGGATCAGTTTCACACATACAAAGTTCAACTAATGCTGGCATGGCCATCAGGAAATTTAGATTCACAAACATATCATTCGTTGCATTGAATCTTGTCAGCACAGGGAAGTTCAGTTGCTGAAAGAGCTGAGAGAAGGCAGCCAACCGCGAGGTTTTTTGACCTGATTGTCGTGTCAATGTCAGACTTTGCAACGTGGTGGACTGAGAGGAGATAATGCAACATACATCTTGCACTGGAACAGAATCCAATAGATGAAAGTCCAAGTTTTTTAGTTTCACAGGTACGACTTTGTACAGAGTAGCGAGATAATTCGCATTTGCACCCGGCGGTTCCAGCCTAACATAGAACATGCTCAAGTCATTTAATGGCGTCTTAAGTGAGATAAGACTCTCCATCAATTCTACCATCTCGAGCACAGGAATACCTCGGACCTTCAAGCACTGGAAGCAACAAGAATAATAAAATGTGTGTCACTTGTTTGATATCAATTCAACTTTTTCCCACCACTTTTTCCATATCTCACTTACCTCAAGCTTAGGAAAGCATCTAAATACTTCAGCCCATTGCAAAGGAAAGTACTGTCCTGGCTTAGCTTGATACTCAAACTTTTTTAAACAATATCTGGGCCTCTGATTCACGTCAAAACTTGCAACTTTGGGAATATTTATGAGGGCCTCGTCAAGCTCATAAGTTAACTCTCCTCCACCCTTTTCCAACTCCTTGCGGAAATGATCGTTTCTCACAAAATCTGGTAAAAGCAAAGTGAGCTCCGTCATGTGGGGAGCATAGTGGAAAAGCAAGCTTCTTAGTGCAGATAATCCTCCGGTGATTGAGACCTCGTCGAATCTGAGAGACGTTAAAATAGGGCCGATTTTCTCTAATATTGCCAGCATGATTTCATCGTTGTTCAGGATTGCTCCTACCTGTCAAGTAATAAAAATAATGCTTCGATGTCCTGTTGAAATGAAATTGTTTATCAAAAGTAACTTTGCATACGTACCTTTCCATTTGAACCAATGGGAGCGCTAATTACCCACTTGGGTGAAAGTTGATAACGTGTATAAGGAATTTCCTCTGACCGATAGAACTTGAAGGTCATCCAAAAGTACAGAGCGAATCTCTTAGTAATACGACACGCAAATCGATTCCTCAGCTCCGTTTCCCCTATTCTTGCAAGTGTAGAACAGGAGCGCCTGAAATTAATTACATCTTCCCAGTCTGTGAAACTTGAGCACGCTCGCGACAGTAGCTGGAAGAAAAATCATTTTACTTGACATGCAAAAAGAATTTAACACAAAGACAAAGATAGGCTTACTTCAACTGCAGATCCTCTTTCACCCCAAAATTCATTCTCTGTTCCAGGTGCCTTTCTGTAGGAAGCAGACATGTCATTTTTGCTTGCGTTCGTTTTGGAAACCTGTGGGAGCCTCTTGGTCCTCGGAACATAGCCATGCTAGAAAAGTAGATAAGAAACGACAAGGCATTTTATGCTACTTGGTTTTCTTTCGCGTATAAATTTTCCTGTCAAGCCAACATTATTTTCTTGTCTATCATTTTGGATATCAGCTGGCGTGTGAGACTTGATACAATAAATCACTCACCGGCAGGCCACTACTGGACCGAGTGGACCTACGTGTGCGATCTTCAAGACTGATCATATCATCCGACTTTGTTTCGACAGCTTTTCTATTTCCTGATAAACACTCCGCAGCACTTCTTAGTCCTTTAACTCTATCTAGTTCAATTTCCTTTACTTGTCTTTTCTTATCCACCCCGTTGCTGGTGCTTGGATTCAGAATGTCATCAGCCATGTCCGATCTCCTGATTTTGGTGGAAACTTGGAGTTAAAAAGAACGTGTCTTGTGATGAAGTCTACACTGGCCCCTTGAAATCTACAAACAAGAATTAATTATTTCTTTGAATTCTCTCCCACTGAAGGATTGTAATGAAAGCAATGCCAGCAATGGGGACTTCTTTGTTTTCCTAAGGTTATATCTCTTGAGAAATGATTGAAGTGTTGTGAAAAAGGTTTCAACTCCTTCTTTTTCACAACACTTCAATCATGACCCGGCATTCCAATAATCATCTATCCTCTTTCATTTCTCTATATTATTACCTTTCAGCAGCTGCCTGAGATCGACCGTAGGCAAGATCCCAATTCCAGTCCAAGGAGACTCATTCAATTTCTCGTTTCCAACTGCACATCAAAGTCAGGAACGATAACAAGGGATTTCTAATTTCAACTGGAACGTCATGTGTGAAAAAAGGAACGTGAAGAGATCATACCAGAGTCTGAAAGTCATCAAATGTTTTGAAAATTAGGACGTCTCTCGAAGGAATTCCAGACCACTTACTGCGTCCTATCCAATCCAGGTAATTTATAGCAAATTTAATTTCAAGATAGAATATTGATAGATAATTCTTTACCTTTTCTTATTATGCTCCTTTCAAGGCCTCTCGAGGACTTCAGACCGTCTTCAGCCTGAGAAAATCAAAGTCCGAATCGGATACTTGGATTATCTACCAAATCGCCTTTAATAATCCTGGCTCACTGCAGCAATCAATCATGCCTACGAAGCTGCATTATAAAATTAAACTAAAGTCTATCACTGACTGCCTAATTCTTCCGTAATTACACCCCCGGCAAGACACAGATTCTAATAATCGAACTTGGCTCGACGACAACAGAAATGACGTCGTCGGTCCAAAAACGTCGACAATCAAATGTTCCCGAGGTCTGCAAACAGGCCGTCCTCCACAAGATGACATTGCCTCAGTTAATGTTTCTGAATTCACTCGATAGAGTTTCGAAATGGATGGCATTAGTGATTGATGATTGACAATGAGTACAGTTTATTTATTTAAAGTGCAAGTTAAGTTTCAAGTATTAAGAAATAACTTTCCAGTGCTTGAAATGAATCGCATGCTACATCGATTGACGAACATTTGAATGCATAAAGAATGTGACTCACGTGGGCCGATGTGTGCCGTCAGTTTATTAGCTCGAGCTCATTTTTGTAAAAATATGGTAATACAGATAAGTATTCAAATTCCCCTAGGAAGGAATACTGGGTACTATCTACATGAATAGCATAAAATAGAAGATGAATTCTAATTAGATGTTCAGTGTATTATGACGTGTCAACAGAAATAATTTAAACCTTGGATTGCTCCCAGACGAAAAAAACATGAGAAAATAATAAAAATAGAATGAGAGCTAAGGCTTATAGAAGTAATTGAAAATACTACTATATATACTACAAGAGTAATAAAACTAGTGTAAAAATCTTATGCCAAAAAAGTAATATCCTGTACAATAACATATCATTGATATATGGTAGAAGATCATTGGATGGTAGGAGGTCACCAGTAGAAGGATAGCATATCTTGGGATTAGAAGACTCTTGGATCGTTGAAGGACGTTGCAGTGACAGGAGCTGACCTGTGGACCATATTGCGTTGACCAAAAGGACGAAACTTGCCCTGAAAAAAGAGCAGTTTGATTAAGTTAGAAGAAGATACATTGATGAACAAGATGGGTTTTAGAGTACTTACCCTCACTGGGCTTGAATCGAAAAATCTGAGGGCGTTTTTCCGACTGGGGAATTTGTCCTTTGATAGAGCCGGATTCCGAGTACAATGAGAGCCATTTGCCTAAAACATTATAAACATGTCGATGTAAAGATACTGGATTCCATATAAAAAAAATTTCATTCACATTCGGAAGTGCTCATAAATCCAGTGTGTCATTGACAGGTACTAGCACAAATTCTGACTCCGAACATACTAAAAGTCAGCCGTCAGCCTGTTCCCGATAAAACTGTCTCTTGTGGATGTGATGAGTTCAGTAAAGTTGTAAAAAGCAGGAGTCTTACCGGGGTTAGAGAAGTAATTGGTCTGCCTGAAGAAGAAATGGGGCTAGTAGATACACGAGCGCTTTGTCTTCCTAAACGTTCTTCTGCTGGCCTCTGAAATGATTGTTGTTTCATCTTGATTAGCTTAAACCCACAACAAAAGGATAGAGTTAATTGTTTTACTACCGAGCCTTTGTCACAGGCCTGCTTTGAGTAAACAGGAGGTGGAGGGTTACGTGATCCATGATGATTAATTTCCGTCCTCTTGCTTTCATTCGGCTCTCCAGCAGAGCTTATAGGCTGTAAACAAAATAGCGTCAGAGAACATGGCAAAGTTGCCAATGACCCACTCGAACTGTCCTCACCTTAGTTTCAGCTGCAGTCCTGTCACATACATCCGCTGAAGAGTCCAACAACTGTCCTTCAGGATCCGCTGCATCCTTAGAAATGTGATTACTATGAGCCAACTGGGCTGCAATGACCTGAAATGAACCAACGCATTATTAAGCAGTTCATTCTTGACATGATCCTCAGTTCAATCTTGGCATTTAAACCTACAGAATTGGCTGGATATTCATCGCCTCTGAACTGCCAATAGTATGCAGGATTCAACTCAAATCCATGATGATTGTACGGAGGAAACCCAATATAAAATGGGTGCTGAAAAGCTGCCACTGGCAATGGCATCACTTGGTAGACCGGACACATTTGAACATCCTGCTACAAAAATACAGAAAAGACTCAGCACAGTTGAAACTTTCGATCCTTTCCCCACCTTCCTGTTTTCCCCACGAATTTTGTAAGAAGTTAATTAGGCTCACCGAAATTTGGAATTGCAGTCCTGGAGGAACACACTCGTCAAGAGGGTTGAAGTAGCAACCCGGAGACGCTCCAGAATGAAGCCAATGCTGCTGATAGTCACCCACGTGGGGATTAGCTTCTACAAGCCAACCTCCCGGACTAGAAAACTAGGGTTAAGTAAACAAGAAAATATTGTCTTCTAAAATTCAAATAAAACGGAAGCTAAGCAGGGTAAATAAATCTAAAGGATGTCAATGTTGACTTACAGGCTGGAAGGATGCCTTCGTTTCTGAATCAATAACGAGCTGATCCCACAGGGCTGAGGCCAACGACTGATCGTCCGTATTCCTGTCCCTATCTGCACAAACGGAGGATGAGTTGCAATTTCTCATCGACCCGAAAGTCCCAGCGACAGCCTCAGTAGTAGTCACATTCATATATTCTAAACTTGAAGATAAGCCAACATCAGAATTCATGTTGCCGGTGCTGAGACTTCCACCGCTTCGAGGCTTAACAGAGTCGACGACTTTGTCATCCTATCACAAAATATTTCTAATTTATTATTTCACTTAAGCGAGCATAAAAGCGATTATAAACCAAAAATTTTACCTTCGGAGGGTTCACATTATCTCGTGGAACGAAGGCATGAGGTATGCCATGTCTTTGAAGCTCGCTAACACGACGGAATCCCGGTTTAATGGATCCGCGATGAGACTTTCCTCGGGCTGGTTTCATCATCTTGCTTATACTTTTACGGTAATATTGGTCACAGGTATTCAGGAATTACCTGCTTGGAAATACTTCAACTTTAATCGAGCTTGTAGTCCCACAATATGACACGATGCTTCAATATGCAAGGTCTCGCGCTTGTCTTCACTTCTTCACAATGAAATCTCGGTGGAACAGTCTGGAGCGACAATTGATGATGAAATAAATGTCTAATAGAGCATGTGGACCCTTTTATATTTCGCTTCTTTTGTATCGATTGATATTTATCGTTAAAATAGAATGGGCATGTCTGTTTTTTTAATAAACGTTTTATTAGCTCCTCCCACCTGAACGTTGTTTGGCTTTTCTGTGGAGTCTCAAGGATCCCCAGTAGGCGCTATCTAAAACGTTTTGGAAATAATGCTCAACTTGCTAGCAGCGGTAGCCTGTGGCTATATTCTATTTCGGCCCAACTGAACAGCAGATCAGACGAAAAACATCATAGAGTTAAATAGGATAAGGCATCCACATCTTTCAGATGAAAGACACAGATGGGACGTATACGAATGTTGATAAGAGTTATTTATGACAAGAAGTCTAAAATTGTCAAAGGTGAAAGCGCTCAAGTTTCACGCTTCAGCCAATACTCATATTGGTATCCTTCTGAACACATTACCTATCTAGATGACCCAAGTACACCTTGAGAATTTCATAATCATTCGTATTCTCGTCACGTCTGTCGTTTATTTTCGTTAATGGAAGAAGGAATACAGACGATATGCTTGTGGAAGAGTCAATATTTGCACTAACGACACTAAAGTTCCCCATCAAACCTTCACTGTCTGCCGACTTGAAACGAGATGTACCCAGCGGTACTGTATATATTGATATAATGTGAACATTAATGCGATCATTTCAGTAGTTATGGAAAGCTCTTATTTGCTGTAGCAGCTCCAAAATAAATGATCTCATGGTTTCGCTTTTAATGCTCCATCCTTCTCCCAGCAAGCCTTGCTTTCTGGCAAAGAGCAAAATTGAGAGGTTCGGAGCAAATATTTAGGCAAGGTTTTATTATGGTAGCTAATTTGACCGAATGAAGCAGGTAAGTGATCATTGAAGCGGAACAATATTAAAGCACCATCCCTACATCATTACATGTGTGACGAACGTGAATGCCTTACGGTGTTTCATCGCTTCAGCTTTCAACGAGGAGCTTGTGTTGTGTCATAGCAACTAAATGAACCTGCCTCTTACATTCAAACTGAATAAAGTAGTTCTAAGAAAAATAACTCGTTAAAATACCCGGCAAATTCTACTACTAATTGATCTGAATTTTCTATCGTAGTCTACGATAGAAAATTCTACGAAACGAAAAACGAACTAACGAAAACGAACACTCATTTATTCTTTACAGTTAAGCAAAAACTCATTAACTCCATCTTTTCATATTAGAGTTCCGGAAAAAAATCCGTGAATTTTTTACAAAGCTCTCCCACATTCTTGAGTATTTCTCTTCTAGCCTGTTAAGCGGAAGAAAATGGCATACGAGCCTTATTTATTTGATCGTTTCATGGGTTGCTACAAAGCGCCACGGGTACCCAAACCGGAACCTGATCCCGCCTGCACAATAGACAAGTACACTCAGTCATTTCGTGATCGATGGAATCTCATTAGGCAGGATCCTTGCTCCAAAGTTCAATTCACAGCCCTGAACGACGCCTGCTGCGCTCTTGATTCTTCTGTCAAGACTTGTGAGGACCTTTGTATAAATCCTGGTCTCTGGGCCAACGGACAGACTTTATACAGCAAGGATTTCAAGTTCCCCAAATCTCACAATGATGTGGTATGATGATGACGACGATGGGATTGAGACTCAAAACTGGATCCTTTTGTCACCAGAATCATTTATATTTTTAGGATGACTGCTGTTCCGCACCATGCCCGTGTGCTGATGAGCTGCCAGACTACAGCCGAGACAGCAAAAATGTGGCCTATTGCCCTAACCAGCCATATCAACGTCCATATCCGCCTTTGGAATCCTGCACAACTTATAGTTCCAACTACTGTCCTCATGATGTCAAGCCACGCTGGAGATGGTGTCCTGAAAAATATGACCCGTGCGAGTGTCCCATGGAAGGTATCCCATAAAAACGTTTGTTCTAGATAACGACTGACTTTCTTTGTTGCCAACCTTGTGCATTTTGCTTCGTTTATGAAGCACTTTAAAGAACCCTCAGGGACTGCGCTCAATGATAGTCGATAGCTACAGTTTGTTGCCAAAGGAGCCTTGTGAGACAGAAACTTTAATTCTGATTAGTCATGCTTCATGATTGTAGACAACCGACATGGTCAGCACTGCAGAAGAGCCAGTTGTCGTTGCAGGGCAGAAGGACGTAAATGGCACGGCTCTATTTTCAGCAAGGAGACTTGAACATCTTAACTTTTATCGTCTAAAATAATCTGTAAAACTCCAAATCTGCAATGAAGTCTTAACATATAAAAAATGCAGACGTAGCACATGCTAGATTACAGCATCTCATTTCCAAATTTTTCCCATGGAACATGACAGTACTAATCCAGTAGAATCCTTTGCTCTGTCTAGAGTCCACTATTACTCGAACTGACTTCCCTCGGAAAGAACCAATTCCCAATGGACCAGCTAATTCTGAAGTAATAAAACACGGCCTATGGTCTTGCAGTCAATTCTGTAAAGAGTGAGTTGAAAAATATCTTGTGTAATCTACTGACAGTCCAACTACTCACTTCAAATTGCCATGATCAATCAAAGCCACAACAACACCACACACAAGTTTTAGTCCATTTTCTCTTCTCCATCCGCAGCTTCACTGATGAGACTACCACGGGAGTTGAGTACGGACCAAAATGTGGCTGTCGACCACAGGCAATTCGCCACATAAATAACCTCATCTCTCCCTGCTATCCTTTGAAATCGGATACAGAAACCGCATCGGAGTTCACCTATAAAGAAGGGGAGCCGACCCACTGTTTTCACACTTGGCTGGATAATGAAAATTGGCATAAACCAGAAACTCCTTTGGAGCAATGTACAAGCTATAAACATTTCTACCCACCTCATTCCTTCCCTCCTCCTGTAATCATAATTATATTTATGTATTCCACATCAATCGATCGATTTCTTCACTTTGATGTATTCTTTCTTCTACTTCAGATGACCAAATGTACCGTTGAATCACCACCAGCTATTCCATTCTGCTCGATGAATCGACTCTGTTACAGCTGCTACGATCCGGTGCCGAATCAAAAGACACCGGTGGTGATGATGGACAATGATCCTTGGCCTTATGTCAAACCGTGTCCAATCCGCTATCAAAATAATCTTCAGCTTGACCCTTGTGCAAAATTCAGGGACGAGACGACCCAAAGGGCCGATTATACGGCCAAGAATCTCTGCCGAAGGACCAAAAGCTTTGCACCGCTTCAGGGTTTCGTAGCTCCAATCACGCCGTTTAATGGTAACTGTCGAAATAAGGCATTCTATACTGTCAGCCAAATTGTAATTATGTTTGACCTCAGATGACACAACAATGAAGATATCATACCCTGCATACAGCCAAGAGCAATACCAGTATTCCAAGACGTACTCTGGTAACCCAGCAGGAATCCGATGGGGACTGAATCAATGTCCGGATCGCAAGAATAAATGTCTACCTCGATTTCCATCACCATTTGGCGATCCATTGAAGCCTTACGTAAGTGCTTGACATGATCAAAATACAATTTTCGTGTGCAGTTTATATCGCAGTAAAATTTTCAGAATTGCCAACACAATCGTTGTCCTTGTGGTCCATTCGACGATCGTACCACTTACAAGAAAGCGTTCTTGTTCCGGTCTAAGGACGAAGACGATGAGCTGGAGGCCGACCGTTGCATGGAGATCAATGTTCCCAAGGGCGTCAGTTTGTACCGGTTTGACTTTGTACCTCAAGGTGGGAAGAAGGCGGAAAGGATGCCTCCGCCCATTTCCAAAGGTCACCGTTGCATGAAGCCCACAAATCTTCAAATCCTAGACAGTTTATATCGCCTGTCATACTCGGATTTCTGGAAGAGGTAAAAATCGCTACTGTTTCCCTCAAAGTCCAACCTCTATGTCTGAGACTTGATTTCTCTTTCTCTCACTGGGACAGCTACAAGCGTGAAGACTTGGAAATGCACCGTGGGAAGCCGACGATTCGGACTCGGCGACATGACCAATGTAAAAAAGATGATGGCTGCTGTCAAGATAATGGTGATGAAGAGCCTGTCATTTACCAGCCAATCCTTATCAAGGTCCCAAAGAAGACAAAAACTTCAGCTTGCCCTCGCCCTTGCCAATCTTGTCAGGACCCTTGCAACAATCCGTCTGGAGATGGTGGTGCAGAAGAAATCCGCCGTTGCCGTCAGATTCCATACTCAGGTCAAAATATTATCAACCATGCTGCAACTAGCTTGATATGTGACGGTCATGATGGTCAATAAGATTATTGGAGATGCCAATAAACAATAACGGTAATATGGAGTTGAGCTCTTTTTAAATACTATGAAAAGGATTGCTTGTGTAAAAGATCTGAGTACCATAATACCCGCTTTGTGCTAGAGGATCTATCCTACGTGGTGATTTAGAAGCTGCTCTATACACTTTAGCTTTCTGGCTCTCACTCATTCCATGTGTATAGGAGGAGGCTGTCTAGCAGTTCTGTAATAAATCTCCAGTTTTTGAAGTTAAAAGATCCCTTGGTTTTGTGAATGTGTGGGACCGATGATAATACAAGGGCGAATCCTATGAAGAATGAGAGCTTAAAGCGCATTAAAACTGAGCTAGGGGCAAAGAACGTGTGGAGCATGGGGTCATTAAGTCTCTCCGTACTTGGCCGCCATACAAATTGTGCAACCCAGCAGAGTTGTAGCAAAGAGAAGACATATAATTCATCATCAAGGGATTCGTTCTCCAGTGAATAGCCCCTGCCTCTCTCATCTTCTACATTTCAAAGAGAGGAGAGAGACAAAAGAAAAGATGGAACAAAGGAATGCCTCCCTGTTTGCAAAACAGCTTCTTCCTTTTTTTTTCTCTCACAATGAATTTTAAAGCATGATCATCATGTTGACACTTGACAGCGTGAAATGACATTTTCCTTCCTCCTAATGAACTTGCCGGTTCAGAGATTTTCAATGAACTATACAAGAATGTACACAGGCACACGTTTGTTGCCGTATCATACTCATTTTGTCTTGCCCCCTGAGGCGAACATGCTTTTCGCAATGTTCTTTTGCTATCTTTGTATGCTTGTGTAATACGATGACAACATGCAAAATGGGGTCCCATGTTGGAAAAAGGCGTTGAGAAAGTGGGGGAAAGAGAATGCCAATGGAAGAAAGGATCTCATGGAAAATGAGGGAGAAGGTTTGCAGAGTTTTCGACGTACAAAAGTCACACGGGTGAATTATAGTGACAGAGGAAAAACTTTCCTTCGAAACTTCCCTTCATAAATCAGTTGTGGCTCCACACACTGCTCTACATAGTACCCAAGAAGGACGAGAGGAAGACCCTTATCACTCCTTCACCGCAGCCAGTTCCGTGTAATAGTTTTTGGCACACTAGACCCTCTTCTTCTCGAACACGCCTACTTAAATTCCCTCAACAATGTTACAAGAAAGAAACTGTGAGAGAGTTTTAATAATT
>JAQIWI010002888.1:0-11209 GCA_034698825.1 Deuterosminthurus bicinctus | reverse complement strand
CGATGGATGGGGAGAGAATATAAGTAGGGGAGACGACTACTACTGTGAATGTGTGTGTGTGTGAATGTGTGTGTGTGCTGGATGGAAGTGTGTGCGACAGGGCGACAGAGACATGAGAGAAAGAGGAAGCCCGCAATGCAATGGGAATGGCGATGCCAATAGGAGGCAAGAAAGAAGAGCGAGAGACAAGATAAATAATGGGAGTGTGGAGCAGTTTTAGACGAGGAGAAAAATTCATGCGATGGCGATGGATGGAAGTAGCGGGATTGGGACAAAGATTGATTATATCGACAAGCGAAAGCAGAGCACAGGGGGGTTCTCTCCAACACACAAAGTAAAACCAGACGATCATCCCTTCAATGTTTCACATCTTTTTCCCTCCTTCACGCTCCACAGAGAAAACTTATCCGGTCTCATACTCTCCTCAGTCCAAGCAAGCGCTTCCATAACATTTCTAGTCGTAACAACATGCAGGGTGGAGTTCCCATCATCTTTCCAATAAGTTCCCCCCTAAATGCACCCAGGCACATGCGGGAGATTCACGTACATACGCACACACTAAGTGCACAAACACACATGGTTTCACTTTTTGGCCAACACTATAGCTCCAAATGTCAATTTTAAAACACGCAAGCAAACGTGTGCTCGCTCGTCCAACCCTCCCTGTCACCATCATCATGGAGATTTTTAATAGAAAAAATAATGTCCCTTCATGGGGATCAACGTGACTTATTAATGATATAACCGCGTAGAATCAATTCGAGTTTAATTGACAAGGACAAAATTTATGAGCTCAAATATTCAAGCTCAAATTGTTTTCCCCCTATTACCATACACACACATGGAGTGAGGACTTTAAAATCCTATGTAAATATTACTGTCACTCTCGGTGTAATTAAATATTCCATTTTTCAACCGCACGCACATATGGACCACACTGTAGGGGTTTTAGTGTAAGTATGAGCTTGTGTTTGAACGCGTCACCACTTGAAGTGGCCTATCGAAAAATCTTTTTAGTCACTTTGGTTCTCATGTACAACGATAAATTCCAGCTCAGTGGAGCTCTCCCTCGGTCTGCATACTTATTGCCCTGTGAAATGTCAGTCTGTGTGCATTAAAGCCCGAGACGAATCAAAGGTATCCATGGTGAGCTGGATTATAGCAAAGGCTATGGTATACTGTGGGTTCCTCCATTTATTTATTTGAAAAAATGCATGGCAGACAGACGGATGTTGCTTTGCTTTATGTATAAGTCTGACAGGAATGTCAGAGAAATTCACATTGATCTCTCACAGCTATTTTCAATAAGAGGTCCCCTGTATACGCTTGTTTGAAATGTTGTTCCAAGTTTTCAATGTGTAAGTGTCCATACATCTGGTACAAGAGCCGGCCCACTCTTAAGAGGCAATGTACACACACTGTACTCTCATCATATGTCATCCTGTCGGATGATCACTATAATAATACAAAGTGGAGAGCCACGACTTGTTCAGCCTATAAGGCTCATCTACACGATGTTTGTAATAATAGCTCCATGTTATTCTTCAGTCAGGTACAGCTTTTGATAATTCGACTCGGTGCTGTCGTGTTATACAGGAGACTCATCTGTTTACGGTACCAAGCTACACACAAATACTTGACTGTAGAAGATTTTTGCATTTTTTTCGACAGTGGTAAAGTCCGCCCTTCAACGTCACAGCTTAGGGTTATCCCCATGGGAACGGAGATATACACGTTGTACTGTGACCTCGACACATGGGCATTTGAGGTAGAGACTTTACCGAAAATTACATTAATGAAATTCATAGTCTTCTTATTGAGCTGAAGGGGTATGCAAATAAGTAGAATGTGATCGTATAAGCTAGCGGGCTGAACTTGATTCGAGAGTTTGGTGGCGGCGTGCCTAATTTAAATTCTCAATCGCACCCCTTTTCTCTCCATTTGCATGACATGGCGAATGGTTTCAACTCTACATGACTCCCCTCACAGTCTGTATGCACATTCGACTGTGCAAAGTAAATAAATTTAAAATTTCACATAGCCATTTCGTGCGTGTAGGGCCTTGACAGTATTATAAAGGAGATGGAGTGAGGCCGGCAGTCCTCTTGAGTGTCTAGCGCCGCAGACACAAACATTGCACACCGTCATCTATATGGTCCACTGCATCATCACGATGACTGACTCTGAGATTGTAGCCACGTCAGTTGTCTCCAGATTTTCACATTAACACGTCGTATAAAGGCACACGTCTGAAGCACACACCCAACTTGCTATTGCATATAAATGCAACTCCCTGTCACCCTTGCCATAAAGAAGAAGACCAGAAGAAATGTGTAAATTTGTATGCTTTTGTATGCCAACAGTCGTGAATGATGATCCTGTAGCATGGGCAAAACACTATGATACAATATTGTAGTGCATACTGTTGTGCTCGGCAGCATCTAGCCTTTGTAGAGCAACTCATCCCTCACATCTTGCTCACAGTATTGAATTAAATTTGAAAATTAATTAAAAGCTTCCGTGTGCATGTGATTGTGTTGTGGATGTACGTGTACAATGTAAAGGTGTATATAGAAATTGAATTTGCATGGGTTACCTTATTTTCCCTCTGGTCTATTCTCCACTGCGTCGGTTTTCTTCAACCGGGATTTCCCTGTAACAACACCATATAGAATTCATTTTAGACAAACGAGAAGATATACGGACGTGCTGAAATATCATCGTCATAGGAAAGGCGAAGGGAAAAGCAAGTGAGTGGAAAGGAGAATGTGTGTGTGTGTAGTGTGTCTAATACACGCTTCAAATGGAATTTCCTTTATTCTCTCATCCCATTCTCTCTCCCACACACGCTTCTACTGCTCCATACTACTGAAAATCTATTTCATTCTCTGTTGTTCCCCTGCCACGTCCCATCTCTCTACTATACACACGGCTGGTGGTAGTCGTGGTGGTAGGAGACACAAACATGCAAAACTGCATTGATATGGGAGCCTATTTCCCTCTGAATAGATTCTTGGCAAGTTCAACTCGGAGGAAATAAATGGAATCAAGTGAAATGAAAGTGGAGTGAGTGTGGAGAGACAGAATGGAAGAGAGAGAAGAAAGGAGGAAGGTTGGTGTGAGGAGAAACGAAATCGTCACCAGACTTGGCGGCGCAGAGCGAAACTCAGCAACGTGTAGATTTTCTAAGCTTTTCTAATACCCTCCCGAATCCAAACATGTCGCAGACTAATGCATATAGTAACGGTATACATGTAGGAGGTGTAAGGTAGAATGGGATGAGACTGACATGGACAAAGACACTCATACACACACACACACATAGCCATACTGCTATAGTATAACGGACGACAGAATAAGGATCCGTTGCCTAATAAATTGAAGAGCGCCGTCTCCTTACTCCTCCGCAATAAATCTGCCAATCTATCAAGGCAAACTTGAAAATATATTCAGCCCAGGGGAGGGAATATCGTAATGTAATGCGATGAGTCTGATCCAGGATTGAAGTTGTAACAGAAACTAAATATGAAAAACAAGAAATCTTATCTTGTTTCTAATAAGTCCATCTTGGGAATTGATCCACATAAGTCTCTCTGCCCTGTCACGTTCTCTTTATTCTCACTTTTTCCCATGCCCACACCATCATGCTCTGTCCCTTTAATTCCCGGGACAATGCTCGCACACTAATGGCATTGGATACATAAGCCAGAGCACAAGTGTGTAGCTCCAGTCACATAGCGAGGACTATCATGGAGAAGGGAAATGTCAAGAGGATGTCCTACGTGTCCAAAAATTCATATAAATCCTGCGAGTAAAATGCATTTTTTCATGCTTCAATTCCTCCTATACATGCGAGGAGGAGGGAGTTCCTTTGGGGGATTATCCAGTAGGACACAAGCTCATTAATTCCTACCAGGCTCCCTTCATGTAGCTTCCGCACGAGCTTTCTAAATGGATTTTTAGATCCGTTTTCCGTACCGTCTCAACTTGATGCACCTCGGAAATGCATCCAGCAAAAGCTCATTGCAACTTACTCGACCCTAGGTATCCACACAAAGTAACCACAAGTGCACTGCACTCACTCTCTTTATCAAGATAACAAGGCGACAAAGTATATATGCACTTGGATAATTTATGGCCAACTTAATCGCCCTCATGCCAAAGAACCTTTGACCTAGGGAGCGGGAGAATACATGCTGGAATAGTTTTCCTCCAGTTCTCTCAACATCTTGCAAGCTCTTTAGTGCGACGTTCTTCAAAGATATCGAAGGCATTTCTGCTATTCAATAAATGCTATCTTAACGCTTCAGTTGTATTACAGCCCAACCCAAGCCACCTCATGTCGTATTATATTTCAATGGAAGAATTCATTTACACCTAAATTTAGACACACATTCAAGCCTCCTGAATTGCAACCGCCTTATCCTTGAGGCTACCACAGCATTCTTGAGGACACTCCTTGCTTTGCAACAATCATGTTATTACGCAAGAGCCTCACACCTGCGGCTTAAAGCTTTCCAAGATAGGACTAACCTACAGCTGGCACCAGTTTCGCAATCAATATTCCATTCAGCTCCGTCCTTTTGTGTGAGAAGCGAAAAGAGCTTTAGCTTGGCAAAGGATTTCAAATGGTAACTCCAGTGACGAGCCTGATGACTGGTGTAACTATGCTTTCAAGGGTGGAGCCTTTAATGCCTCCCTGTCACTCATGCAAGGCTGCTTCACTTGATTGAACTGCAGCCACAATGTTCAGCTTGAGCCAGCAAAAAATTTAGTGGCTACGACTACTGATTCATACTCGCCAGATTCAGGTCAATACAATGTGCTAAAAAAAACTGACGAATGATACAGTACAAAGCGAATTGAAAATGGTGTGGAAATCCTGCACTAAGCTGCATAACATTGGAAATTGAATTTCAGAGTGTTGCATTGCTGAAACAGCCATTTATTTTTTTTACCACACTATGCACGACAGGATGATAGAAGCGTTTAAGATATGTAAAACTTGGTATAGTGGCAGTGGTGTAGCACTGCTGCAGTATGAAATAATGGGTTTAAATGAAATTCTACTGGATGTGGAAGCAAAATTTATGACCCTTTGAGTATTATGGGGCTTGTGTGTGACTCAACCGCCGCCGCCTTAGTCTCTCATGGAACAACCCTCAACAACATTTCCACTATTGTCTATGTATCAACATGTTAAAAAGATAGGGAATAGTCTAGTGAAATGTTATACAACAAGAACAACAAACCGATACCGTTGTTTCATTTCCTCCACTGTCTTCCACCGACCTTATCCATTCCACGTGTATAGACACTAATAATATTGTTGACTGAGAGAATAACGACGGAGAAGAAGAGCAGCAGCAGCATTTTAATTATTTTGTTCTTTTTCTTATTATCATCATCACAGGTCCCCGTCACATCGGCGAGGAGCCTTCTCTAACTCCCAGGAAACAACACAATCTTGCTGTTTGACAAGAGGAAAATTTATGGACATTTCCATAGTAATCCCACAAGGAGGAGAAAGAAAGAGAATTATCAAGAAGGATACAGAGAATCCTCGTCCACCCGTACACCGAAGAGCAGATGCTGGGAGAGTAGAATTTTTGTTATAACCAACAGAATACCTACAGGCTGCCGGTATGGGTGTTATTTTTTTCCTAAAATTTATATCTGTTTTTTTCATGACTAAGATGACTTATTTTCTGAGGCAGGTCACGGTTGTGGTTGAGCAGTGGAATTCCAGCACCTGAGGAAGACAACCGGTGAACTCTCTGAACAGACCACCAAAATGATTGCCCAACAACGTTGATTTCTCTATTAAGCAATTATATTTCATTTCTTCAGCCCAAGTGTGGAGTGAAGGTCGGACGAAAATGAAGCACTAAAAACTGGATAGGATACACAAGACATATAGAAAGGAAATAAGAAGTTTCAAACTAGTTTTAGGGTTCTTGTCGAGGGCGTGACCTATAACTCGTAAGTTAATGTTCAGCACGAGATGTGTAAGGTGCGTGTATGTGTGTGTGTAAGTGTGCGTATGTATATGCTAGCATGGTCGTTGTAGTGTGAAATGAGGTGAAGACCTCAGCTGGCCAATGATAATAAATAATATTTCATATGTACTCATATTTGTTAGAATGAAACTCCAGTGTAGACTGCAGTGATGATATTACGACTTGTAAACATGTTTTTTTTACTTGACCGCAGAGAGCCATTTATTTTGTGTAGCTGGTGTGAGGTAAAGCTTTTGCACGTTTTAATATACAAAACGGTCTAATAACCTTCAGTTGATGATAATAATACAGTACGGATTTCTGAGGCTTCGCACACACACGTGATTGCATTTAACGGAGGATCGTGTCGGGGTAGATTATGTGAGACTATAATTTTCCACTAGGCCTTCCTATCAGTCTGATTAGTCTTGTATAGTGAACGATGGTAACTTTGTAAACTTATTCTACGGCACGTTCAAATTACAATGAGAACACCGTGGTACTATAAGAGTTCCCCCTTACGTCTATAAGATGAAAAACGTGGAGTGAGTACAAGAGGGTTTGTGTGAATTCAACTTGCAAGTTCAAAGAAGAAGAAGAACGAGGAACGTGACATGTTTAGTTGTCTTCAAACATGCTTTGAATTCCCAGTATATTTTCCCTCCGTTCAATCAGATTCAATTGACAAGCGAAAATGTTGCTACGTCAGCTTTAAATTATTCAAGTTTCTGCTACCAGCCATAGCCACTTTCATATGTCCAATGCTCCATTAAACCTGTTTAACCTATAGCTTTTGGCAATAGCACTACTGACTTATTTAACATGCAAATTCCAAGTTGTTCAGAATAATAGTGCCATTAGCATTAATATTAGCAATAACTGTTGCCTTTGTTGATGATAAAATGAATCGTAAATTCACCTTAATAAGTCAATGCAATTTGCTCTGAGAAACATAGTATCACACGCGGAAGCAAAGGTCGAGGTCAAAAATGCATCAAGTGATCCATGTCCACATGATAATTGTATTGATAAATGTAAATAGTAATTAGTGCAGCCATTGCTAAGACAAAGGGAGGGCCGTTCCTAATGTTTCATCAACAATTTAACAAGCAATAAAGAAACTATTATAGCGGGGAAAATGCATTTAATTTAATGATACACCATATCCGCTAATAGGCTGCGATGAGCGGGCGTATTAAGAAGAGCATTAATAAGAGACCACCTCAAGGGGACTACTTGTTGTAAAGTTACATGCTGATGATCTTGTGGGAAGATAAACCGCCTGTGTGATGCGTACGAATGCGTGTCTATGTGTGCAGCCAACAAATAAACCTTTTTTTATTACGTGCAAAACAAATTAATGGCTTCGTTTATGATACCATTACCTTCCATGCCATAAAGTCAAGTCCATTCACACCGCGCCATAACAGCTGCCGTGGGTACTCCTATACTATTAAAACAAGAACAACTCTTTGGCCACTGCCATGTGTAACTCGCATACAGTTCTTTCGCTCCCGTTACGTCCGGAAGTTATTTATGACTGATAAAATCTCCTCACTCACAATTTTATTCCTGTCGATTTATCAAACTTTCATTCCTTCGCACGCCACACATATTATACATAAGAGCATATTAAATGCGGCAACACTCAGCAATAGTAATTGATACCAACTAATAATGTTATAACGTGACGAGAAGGACCAGGCAGGATTTATCCCTACGATGGTCTCCTATTAGGTTTCTGAGTGGCCACAGCCGCACGTATGTCAACGTGACATGCATAGAAGCGACAAGATTGGATGTCCACTGTGCATTACCGCAAGAGGATTTAAAATGAAAAGGACTGAATAATACCCTTCTCAAGAAAAGCTCCTGCTTACGTTAGACACCGAATGGAAAAAAAGGTAAGAATCAAATGTGGATCAGGAATTTAAGTAAGAAGGGAGAGAGATGAAGGCGAAGGGACATGAGAAAATCCTGAAAAAAGCCTATAGAACTTGCAATAGAGAAGAATAGATCCGTGGGATGTCCCCTGTTTTTTTAACCCTCCGTGTGGCTACTGAAGAAAGAGAAGAGATATGTGAGGAAAATGAAGAAGGTCGCAAATAGAGCGGATCCCGGAGCTAACAAAAGCGGGAGTAGAGAATAAAAAGTATATTGCTCTTAGTAGGGGCTACATATACTACTACGTGCTTCTGTTTCATACACTCTGTAATGCATTTTACCCGAATAGATGAGATGGACATCTCAAAAGGGATTTCTATAAACCGCCCATCGCTCCACACAACATTCTCATCTCCAACTCTATTTCTCCCATCCCACCAACCGCATCCAATTCTCCAAATAATTTCTCTCCAAAATACACAAGTGAGTTAGTGTGTACAGAGCAGAGGAAAAACCTTATAGAAAATCTCATTTTTTTCAAATGCCATCAGCAGGATCAAATCTGATGATAGACATGAGTTACTCAATCCGTACGATATCAGACCCGCCTTGTAATAAGCAGTAGAGTCGAAAAGGGCTCCACCACAGCGTATTATATTGAACCCATCCCCATATCCGCTCTAGCTCTCCATAATGTTGTTTCGTGGCCGTGAGAAATGATAGAAGAAGACAGATGAATAATCCGAATATGATGCAAACTTATTGTTGAGTCCCGCAAGCTTGTCTTGTGCTGCTGGAAAACTGTCTCAACTTGTATTGTGTACGCTCGTGCAATTCTGGAGAGTTTCGTGACTGTGCATGTGAGGTCTATGAGAGAAGCGCTTGTATCAGTACTTCGTGGGTACCCTCACCCGCCTGGAATATGCATTTCTAATATGCACAGGACCATAAAAGACCTTCACAGCCCTCTGTATGAGTTATAAGTGCCTGGATAGTGTATGCATAGTGCATATAGGTAAAAGAAACTCCCTCGTTTTCCTCCGCTTAATAAAGAAAAGCAGAGCTTTTGTTATTCTTTTGTAGATGTATCCTAGGAGTTGGTGGGACGCGAATAATCTGACAGCTCCGAGTGAATTATGGCTCTGCGAGACGGAGACGGGAGAGAATAGAGAGAGAAGAGAGGAAATTCGGAAAGCTCGCAAACCAACCAACCAACTAAAACGCAACCAGAAGTAGAAACTAGGGACAGGCAAGCTAGTAACTGAAGTGTAGGGAAAATATATACACACACACACTCTCACAAACTTACACACAGACATCTAAAACACACAAAACTGACTGACAAAGAAGAGGAAGAAAAAATGGATCTAGTTTCCGATTTTCATATCATATGCGCCACCCAAGCACTTGCACATGCGGAGTTTTTCCTAACTCTATGCATATCGTACACCGGAAACCGAATTATGAATACAAGAAATTAAAGTAAAATGCAGTGGAATAAAGCAAACCAATCAATATTCTAGAGAGATTCCAGTTTGTTAGCAGCTATGTACTGCTCACTTTGAACCTTCGAGATCTATAAGTCGAAGACAAATAAACGGTACAGCATCACTGACAGTGCGATTTGGTTTAAGATATCGCCCATACTTTCCCTTCCATACATCACCCTCTTCACAGACGCAGATTACATGTATCGAGCTCTTTCCTCTTATGTTTTGCATTCCGATGTCAGATGTAATTTTATAGCGCATACTTTGAGTCGAAAGTAATGTCAATCACTGCTCATAGATATCAGCAATCAGGACATTGTAGTTATTTCTGATTTTGAACTCTCAGAACAAAATTATCGCTCCAAAGTGCCCAAGATAGAGAATGGCTATAATAATTTCTAGAGTTTGCATTTTGGATTATTGGAGAAAATATTGACACATTTCAATGATTCTCATAGTCAGCTCGCTTAAACATTCCGAACATTTTACTCTGCACTTGAATTTCAAGTGAAGGTTCAAAATCCAAACATGAAGGAAATATCGCAGACAGCAGCGGTGAGAACCCAATTTCCCCCACACTTTGGTACAAATGTTTGGTGAGAGTCCCGAGTAAGATCTATCAACAGACGGCGAAACTAACGCCGAAGTTGGGGAAATTGCTTTTGACGCCATCGGTGGCAAAAGCTTGAACTTGCAGCTTTCTTGGCCAAGTTCAACCGAAACTTGGATGAGGGCGCTGTTGTGTTCATCCACTGAGCCTCAATGAATCCACCATGTAAGTCCCCTTCTACTGCAAACTTTATGGACTCACAGCATCGCACTAAAACAGTAATATCCTCGTATCATTCTCAATATTAATTACACTTGAATTGCACCCATTTTTTTCTCAATACAAATAAATGAATGCAAAATGAACTATTCCTGTCAGTTTGAGTCTACGAGATCACTCATCATGTACATCATTCTGAGAAGACACCAGTCGAGATGTAAGGGTCACTTTATGACAATTGTTATGACCAAGGGCACCTTACACCCACATTAAGCACTAAAAAGGTGCTACGTAAGAAAGCAAAAGTGAGCCCGGAGATGATTTAAATAGGTCGAGCTGCTACTGTTTTCAATGCAATAAATCCCAAGTTTACAACTGCTTTAAAAAACACCCTCTCCTCAGGTAAGTCTTTCCGTAGAATACGTAGCAGGGACAAATGTTAACATGACACTAGATCTAGGTCAGTAATGAAACAATTAGTGGACCCCAATAAGTTTTTATGACAATAATTTTTACCGTGAGTACAGTTACGTCCATTCTTTATGATCCACTGTACTCAAGCACCTTCCACTTTATGACCGGACGGGAAGACGGGAGAAGATTTTTTTACAAAATCAGGTCAGACTACATTTAGTTGGTTGGTCGTCTTCAAGATGATCACAAGTCTGTCTTAAGTGTTAGAAATATTATTTTTGATTTCAACTCGATACAGTGGTGATCTTTTGGTGCAATAATGTTTCAAAATTACGGTGACGGTTTGCACATCAAGAAGCCAAAGTTATTGCACGAACTTTCATTGCGGAGGTTCAGATATTTTCCGACTGCCTTTGGAGTTAGAATTTTAATACCAGCCAGTGCTGTTTAGACGGATTCAAGCTGGAGATTTGTAAGTGCTATTTTAGAAATCATGTATAATATTTAGGAATATAATGCGAATTGGAAGGCTGTTACGTAACAAACTTCATCTTAAGAAACATAAGAAAGTGTATACAACATGCCATTCCCAATTGTTCCAGTGAAACAAGGGAGCCATTGAAATACCGCACTATTATATCAATTCACCTACT
>JAQIWI010002887.1:0-11212 GCA_034698825.1 Deuterosminthurus bicinctus | reverse complement strand
CTCTCTCTCTCTCTCTCTCTACACACACTCTTCTTATGCCAAAGGAAAATGACATTTGGACTAAATTAAGTGTCTCTGCATGGACAAGAGGAGGATATACGACATTATATATGCATTCATAAGTGGACATTTCCAATCTGCATACCGTTAACAATTCCTACATAGCTCCTTTCCAGTCTATTTTCCATGAAACTCCACCTTTTCCATAAGTTGGAGGAAATGAGAAAATTAATCCAAACACACGGACATTTCACTCCTATTCAACCTGGATAAAATCTCCCTGTCAGCCAACTGTCACACGGACATAACAAGAGTGAAAAATCCCAAAATATCTCCCTTTTCACAACCTTCCCAAAGCTCCACAAAGTTTCTTCACTCCTCTTTTCCTTCTTCTCATCCTTCTGCATCTGACTGTACACTTAAAACTCAGACACGTGTGAGTGCTGAGTATACAAGCGGAAAATTGGATCCATCCATATGCACATACTGCAATTTTGCCCACAGATAGAGTCTTTTCCCTGGGATTTTCTCTCTCACAGCCGGATCAATCAAGCTCGTGAAAGCATGTTGTACTCCAGAGTGTGTCTGTATGGAGCATGAGGAAGGAGAGAAGGAATTGAGTATGACTAAGCACCTGGAATGACTATGGCGGTAAACTTGTCACAAGGATTTCAAGGGCAGCCCTTTTGTCTATAAGCTGGAGAGGACAGGACCTTTTGTGCACTTCCCCGCACACACAACAAACAACAACAACAGTAACAACTATAGAGACACAGTCACTGTCTCCAATAATTGTTCCAGCCAGCCAGCCAGCAAAACTATTACACGCACAACTTTAAATCCTGTCTTCTCCTAACACACAACTTCCAATATAACGTCTGCTCCTTCACTCAATCCAATTAAGGTAAATAGTCTGGATCATCCTCTCGTGTACACGGTATAGACGAAAATACACGTTTTTTTTTACATCGGATCCCATTCCCTTTATCTGATTGATGATAAGTGTTCAAGGGAGAAGGATGAGGATGCGTGGGTTAGACTTAATCAAATTCAACACACAGAAGCAATAAATTTCTGGATGAGAAGCGGCTATTTAAAAAGCGTTACCGCAAATCTAGACTGCACATGAGAGCCTCCCACAATCTAATGCACTTCTATTGTACAAAAGCTACGTCCCAACATGTCCCTTATCATATGAATAATCGTTCTTGATGAGGAACTGTATTGGAAAAGCCCTTTACTATCCACTGTATAAATGACCCACAGGTGTGAAGATAGTCAGATTGTGACCAATTATTATTGCATCATGATTCCAATATATTCATTCTAAATATCAGTGATGATGAATTGACATAAAAAGTTTACCTGCTCCAATGCTGACTCATACCAGCCGGTCTCACTCATCTAATCAGACCAGAGATCAGGTAATAACTGAACATGCTGTCGGTCTAATGGTGGTGGGTCCATTGTAGCCAAAAACTCCAGTTCTCTTGACTTATCAAGTCTAACGATAATGATGATAGTAATAATAATAGAGAGCAGACGATAAGACCACCAGATGGTTCAACCAGCATAGATTCCTTCAACCATCTATACTATAGCTTCTCTCTTCAACTCAATTATCGTCTACAACACATTACTATACCACCACTGTCCCGCTCCTACAATATTCTTCCACTTTTCCAATTGATTTTTTCCCCTTCCCAAACACACTAACACTGTACGCCTGTTCAAACACAATAAGCCCAAAGCACAATAGTCAATGAATTATTCAGCTTTGGTTGGACACTGGGAATTGCCACTTTAGCCGCTTCACACACAAGTCTGTGCGGTAAAGGTAGTATATAGAAAGTTTCTAGTAACTTTTAGAAAGAGCATTGAGCAAACTTGCTCCACTCTCTTTCCTTGCTCATGTTACAACGTGAACTGAGCTCGGGCTCTATCCCACCATCACATTTTAATACGAGCTAGAAAAGTGGAGAGAGAGAGAGTGACTGCGAGCAAGAGGAAGTGTTTCCCATACCATCTTCCTGCTCCTTCTATTTTCTAATGGTATAGCAAAGCAGGAGAGTTGTAGTAGTGGTAGTAGTAGCAGCAGCAGCAACTCGTCGGAGTAACACGCTTTTCCACACCAGACTACACAATTTATGTATACCTATACGGATGAGAAGAGCTAGGAAGGCAGGGAAGCATGCGAGTGCTTTTATTACATGGAACCAAAGAGAGAAGGAGGAAGACGAGTGAGAGAGAGACTACTACGAGCGGAGCTTCTGATGCGGGTTCAATCCGTAAACAAGTACAATAGCCGGGTTGTATACGAGCCGGCTTGTATGTAGAATGTGACGGTAGTATATATGTGTGCGGGAGAAGGACAGAAGGCGGAGTGGGACGTCATGTAAAAAGCCCGGGAACAATATTACATCCTCCCCATATTTTTTCTCCTAAACGTACATTTTTACGACTCTGATTTCTTCGTCTGTTAGTGCTTAAAGGTGAGCGGTATATAAAAATTTATACTACCATGGGATCCTTTCAACCAAATTTCCTTCCCTTTCACATCCATAACGGACTTATCAGGAGGACTAAGACAGGAGGATGAGAAAGAGGGCATGAGTTAAATCCGACGTGTAAAAATCTACGTAACGTACACTCTCTCCGAAGCAGAATTAAAATCCTTACTTATGTACATGCAAACACACACACACACTCAACACACATTGGCCAGAGACTGTGGAAGAAATCCAGTAGCTTAAGCTCCACATAAACCTTTATGTCAGCCATCAACAGTTCAGCTAGTGCACAATTAAAGAAACCTGTGGAGTCTTACTTAATCTCCTCATCTTGTCTCTCCTTCGCTTTTAGCAAATCAAACAGTCTCATCAATGTACCATTCTCACTTTATAATTTTAACCTTCCACATCCATTCAACGGCACACAAAGGATTTAACTACCATTTACTGGGAATTTAAAAAGCCATTTAGAAGAGAGAGAAAGAGAGGGAACAAAGTACCTTGTCATGTTTGGCATAATAGAGTGCTCGACCTTTCACCCGAAAGTATCGACGATGCCAGCGCTGAAATGAACATGTCTGTTTCATAAGATATCCCTCCTTTAGATTTGCCTGGGGAAAAAAAATTACAAAACATGTCTTTTATTAAAACCCACACACTATACAAACAATAATTCTTAAGATATTTTATTATATATACTTGATGAAGCTGGACAGAGTCTTCCTCCTCCAGCCACTGCGCCATTTCAGAGCTCTTGCGTACACACATTTTGAACATTATTGTTTGCCTTCCGTGCGGTTATTAAAACTGAAGTAGTAGTAGTAGTGGCGTTATTAAAATCATGGAAATTGCCCAGCCTGAGAGTTTTAGTTGGTGTAAGAGCTCGTGTCTAAGCGTGTATGTGCTCTGAAAGCCTCCGAAATTGCCTTTGCAGCTTAAGTAACTGCAGTGTACTGGAGAGCTATGAGGATATGGCTACCTCAGCACAGCATTGCAGACTGTTTAAAGCGTAATGCAAGCAACCCTCAGCTCGTACATAACAATCCCTCCAGACTTCTCAAATGCTGTACAATATTTTCAAGGTGAAGATAATGGAACTGAGCCACGTACGTAATAATGAGAATTACTCTCATATATATAAATATATATACGTACTCTTCCTGTCTACGGAGTAGATCCATGTTCGAGTATCCCACTAATCATAATGAATATTGCCCTAAAGCAATTCTTATCCAAGATGTCATATATATTTCTTAGAAATCAGTAGACAAATTGGCCTCCTTTAGATTCATATCCATTTCGCTACCATATAGTTACGCAAAATACAATGCTAATTATGATTATTCTGACATGAAAAACTGGAGAAGCACGACAGGAATACTGTATAGGAGTTATACTAAACGACGCAACGCGGCAGGGATTGGCCCGATAATCTCCGATGCAAGCGGATGGATCCACATGACAATCCCTATTACGTACATTTTCATTCACTGTATCACGCCATTACGTCTTTTCGTTGGAGATTACTCCAACGTTAAGGTACAGGTCATTTCATCGTTGCTTCGAAGGTCATTTGTAACTTTTGCTGTACAGGCTCCTGAATCGTTGGGTTAGAGTTCATTGCATCGTTTTTTTTAGAGGTCACTGCATCTATATACGTTAGAAGTCACTACATCTGTATACGTTAGAAGTCACTGCATCGATACGTTTGACGTCACTGTACGTCGATCCGCTGAGGACCGTTATATCGATCCTTCATAATTGTGCATCGGAGATCGTTGAATCAATCGCCGTTACTAAAAGTCGACCCCTGAATAAGCTGATCCAGTTCCAATAATCATGACAGAGCAATTCAGATTAGACTAACTCTCTTGCGTCTTTCAGCACGTCAATGGAAGTACACGAGTTGAAAGGAGTAAGTGTGTTCATGTGATTGGGAGTAATGTGTGTGTGTGTGCGTGTGTACTTCTATTCAATTCTGGCAAACTGAGACCATAGTGGATCTTTACTAGAAAATTCAGCATTACCCAGGAATACTCAATACAAGGCACACTACACATCTATATACGCCATCACATATGTTCCCATTGACTCAACATGCACTATATAAGTACCTAGACACAACCAGTTGAATGTCGTACTTCCGTTTTAATTTCCCCTCACAACAAAACTCCCGAGTGACTGAAACATTATATTACTTTGCCATGGAGATAGAAACTAGAGCCAATCTTTTCCAACTTTCTCCAATATATAAACGCGGTAGATAAATTTCTAGATTCTGCAGCTTGATTACCCAAAGCGGGGGAGGAGGACCGCAAGTAGCTTCTTCTCCTCCATCATTTTTTTTCAAACTGTGTGTGTAGTAGTATAGTAATACTATACCACAACACCATAAAATCTTCTACTCCCATATATTTATTATTGACTCTATCCAATTCAATTTCTCTTCCGGCTCTGCATTTATGTACGTATAAATAATACGATCCAATCCAATTTCCTATCTTCCACGTATTAAGTCACATGCTGCTCTTCTGAACAGTAGCATGAAAACAGCCGAAGGCAATCCGGATCGAAAATGGGGAGTGAGTGTATATAGGTAGGATAGGAAAAGTTCTAATTAAATCATTCAAGTCAATTAGTTTATATTGCTTGTTCTGTTATGTCATAGTACACACACTGAAGTGATTCCATCAGAGAAGTTGTTACATTCCTTTTGCTACACACCCTACAACATGGAAATGAGCTATAAAATTACCAAACGAATTCCTCACAATGATCATTAGACTAAAAAGATCAAAGGACATAGAGTACAAAGGCTTTTTAGTAGTCTCATAAACACAGTTGATGTTTTCCCTATTATTTTCACGGCACATACAAAGGGAGTACACATATAGTCTTAAGCACAAGTCCTATATATAGTCCCAAAGGAAAATATTGTTCACTAAGCGCATTCCCGTCAAATGGTTTGACTCAAACCCCATCAATGTGATGTGCTTCAATTCCTCCATTTATACATAACTTGATTCAGCAATCAGAAAATATAAGAGTCTTTCCACTAATGACATATGTTTTCCCTTCACCAAGTTCATGTTGTCCATCCGCTTTCCCTCTCTTCGTCTGTCTGTACAGGATCGCAGGAGGAAATTATGAGAGAAGAGCAGGGATTTTTGTATGAGAAAGAAGAGGATTGATTCAGGGCGTATCTCACATTTCAATTTAACAAAGCGATCGTTCATAAATGAATGTGGACGCTGCTGTCAGCGAGTAAGTCCATCACATCCGCGCTCAAAACCCCATCCAATCAATCATAACCGCTCCTTTTCTCTTCTTCTATACTCTTTGATCGAACCACCAAGAGCTCCTTATACTACCGCCACAGCAATCATCATCATCCACTCTAATAATATCCCACAGAGTAACCATGGAGCTCCATTTCTCAAAATTGAATCCCTCCCTAATAATTTGAGCGCAAGGGCACAGAGAGGTAGTGATTGCCGCTGGGATAGTGATTTTTTTTTCAATCTCTAATAATTCCCATGTTTAACCTGGAAGCATATTTACACAAGTTATATAGAGAGCCCAATTTCACAAAAAGGTCTCTTATACGACACAATCTATATACACCGGCACGTACAAATTTTACAGCAAATGATACCCATAAGTCGTAGTTACTTAAGGCCATACATTTTACTTTCCTCAAGCCAAAAAAAAACTTTTCTACACTGACTGAGCCTCTTCTACGAACATAGAATCCAGTTCGTACAATATCATACCCTTGGGATCACCTTACCTAAAGACACTGCCGGGATTTATATTACATTTAAAATAAAACTTTTCCTCGAGTTAGCACCATTCACTTCCTTTTCATATAGCAGGGAAATATCATGTGGAAAAATTCAACTACAGGCTTTCTCTACTTTTTTTTCTTCTATAATACTACTACTACGCCGCTTCCTTTTCTCAAGAGCAAAGGGATAAAACCCTAGATCAAGGTCGCTCTCTTGCTCGCTCTCTTTCTCCATTCATGCAGGGCCTTCCACACCACAAGCAAGGTCTCTCAGATATACTGATGATGAAAGTGGAACGGGCTGTGACAAGGAATATATTCCCTTTTCGTATCTTTTGTACTTGTATATACTTCAAGTAATATGTAGACTAGTGTGAAATGAATCGGTATACGAGTCGGAATATACGCACATGGCAAATTAATCCTACACCACTACAACCACCAGCCGGATTCACAGTTAATGGAGAAAACGTAGGTATAATACCATCCATGGCGCATAACTTAGAACGTGCCATGCCATATAGAAATAATAAAGAAAAATACAGAGCAAAAGACATTGCTTTTTCCACGCATGCAAAAATCCTTTCACCGCAGCAACAATTCCTTTCTCATCCATTAGCAGTTCCAACGTGGATTCCTGCATAGCTTCGCAAATTAAAGATCTTGTGAGCTCCTCACAAAGCATTTTCCTCCACCACAACATCACGGTTCACTTGGTCTTCCTCTTCTTCTTCTTCGTCTACATAATCTTTCTAGAGGAAATACAACAATTTTCCTCCTCACGAGTTTCTCATGATGATGACGACGACAAGAGGAAAATATGTAGAAGAGAATTTCACCAATCCATCGTCCCAACTTCTCATTATGATCATCATCATTATGAAGATGACTCTCTCCCAGGTTCATTAGGAAAGAAAAAAAATTACTCACTCAGTTCAACAAAAGGTCATGAGGCTCATGTGGAAAAACAATATGGAAGTCAAAATAACAAGCCCGTTCGTAATTGCACCGAGAGAGAGAGAGAGACAGACAGAAGAGTTCATTACAAAGAGCCATTATGAGTGAGACAGTGGTGGTTAGAGATTCTTCTCCAGCTAAGCTTCTCATTATCCACCATCCAATCCTTAATTTCTGAGCAGAAACTTCCAACCTGCTCCAACAGTACAGTATGACTCCGTGTGGAGCAGACCAACTACACACATCCTAATGGCCTACTCCCCTCACACTTAATAGAGGTAAAAGCCCTCAAAACCCCACATCCCGTTCCAAATTTAAACGTATACTCCGAGCTGCTAGCACATGCCATACGTGGAAATTTCCTTCTTCACATTCGTACTCCATCACCTGACTCTATGGCTTTAAAAGGTCGGTAGGATAACAAAAATAGGAAACTTGTTGTAAATCCCCCTGCACCTCATTAAAAGTTGTAAGCGGGAAGCGTGTGATTCTTATATACTTATACAGATACAGATTCGTATACATACACATGCCTACTTTAGAGAGGGGTGGAAGAAAAAGGAAAACTTTTCACGGGCAAGGATGATCACCGAGCAAATGGCAAACTTTCCCCCATATGCACGTCCATGCAGAAAAGCCTCTGTACCAAATGCCCTCCTATTTTCTCTCTTCTCATTTTCCCTATACAAACCCTCTGCACAACTGACTTGGAGTCACTTAAAAAGCTGCGCCATTCTTCTTTATGGTTACACACATGGGAACACGCCGAGCGAGGGTACAGAATAAAAGAGACATCATGTCGGGACGAAATGTCCCCAAAAAATTCCCTCTTTCTCTTCCCACTTGTTATTTTTATTTCCTTCTGTATACAACCACAAGCCATTTTCTTACTGCCAACTTGATTTCTTTCAAGCTGCTGCTACTCCTATATATGAATTGAGCATTTATATCAACATTTCGCCCTTTCTCCTTCACATGGAATTTCCCCAGCTATATAGGTCTTGTTGTGACGGTGCCTTGGAGCTTTAACTTGATTTCAATTTCCTTTTATTACCACTCCTATCCACAACTCTTCATCTCTCTCTCTCTCTCTCTCTCTCTCTCCCTCTTTAAAGTCTACCGTGAACCAATCAGATGAAACACAATATACGTTTCTACAAATAAAACCTACACGCTTCCAGCAATATCTGTCCTCGACCAACGATCACATCTTGTTATGAGAGTCATCATCATGCGTTACTTTCTTTGTAACAGTCGTCCTTGACCGCCACCTAATACGTCCCGGCCACCTCATGTGCCCCTAATAGTGGCACTAATGCAACGTGTATGTATACGTTGCATTAGTGGCCCACTGCCCAAATCCCTTCTCGCTGTGTATAAAACATGCCATTTTACCTTCCAAGTGGAAGAAAACAGTCCCAATGTCATTACATAATATGAATCTCATGTATTTGTCAAATCCACTGGGGCACACACACAAAATTTATCCTCACATGGCTACACACAGTAATGAACACACACCATCTGCTTCAATGGGACACGAGGTATAAGGGAAAGAAGTCGCTTCTTCTTTCTTATTCCGGTACCCCCTCCAGCTCAAATTTCCAACAACGCCATTTCGTTTGATTCTCTTTCTCTCTTCCATTTCCCTCATGGGCTTTCACTACATAAAAACAACAATGCGACTCGCCTCCGTTTCACAATAATGAAACCTACACAATTTACAGCTAAACCCTTATATTACTATTGCTCCCATGAGTCAAAGCCGTTTTCCAAGTTCTCATTTCATTCGCTTACTATTTAAACCTATAGCCCCGTATAATTATCTGCGACGAACAAGGCCCTTCCATTGTAGCACCGTCGTCACCATCACAAGCCACATGATTGCGATTATATCACAAGGGTCATAGAGGATTTCCACTAAAAAGAAACAAGCAAGTATTTGCTCAGCTTGTAAGTACGTATATGCGGTTGCTTGAAATAACAAAAAAATACAAACTTTGCTATTTATCCTGATGGAGCACGCAGTAGAGAGCTGATTTCAATAAATCACTCTACCCATTCATGCCTTTATGCCTTCATGCTGTACACTCCTGGAATTACACTACACAAGTCGTCCGGGCTGAATAGCATAATCTTTTCAAATTTCTTTATTGTGAATGTTAGACAAGACAATTAGATGGGGCCCGTAGCTGTCAACAGGTTTCATTGTCATTCTGATGAACAGCTCTTGTGTGTCATGAGCCGCTCCAATCTATTCCACATTGAATTTTCACACCGACTCACCGGCCGATCCAATAGCATACAGACCTATTCTGACCCAACAATCTGGCGCTTACAGATGAGCAGGAATGCGGCGAGTCGTGAAGCCTCCATCAGATATTCATAGTCATCCGTCCGACCATCTGCATTCACTACACAAAAGATTTACTATTCCATGGCTCTTATTTCACGACAGACATACGGAGGAAAATTTCCTCTTGAAACAACACAAGGATCGTTTACATTCACAGGACAATAGACAGCCTGTGGATCCAACTATTGGATTTTCCTCTTTTAACAGCACAACACTCTTATCCTTCCTTCTCTTCTTGTCTTGTCACGAAGAGATTGGTTGGAGGATCTCATAATATGCGTTATGTTTTCTCCGCGTCCTCCCTTCTTATGGAATCTATTCGAATTTATGTTACAATCTCATACATTTCTAAGCCATTCATCATCTCTACGTAGCATATAGTTCCGCGGGTGGATTTGGTATGCGATAAGAATTACATAAACTATGGAATTTCATTGGAACTGGATATCGGATGCATACACTGCACAACTATTATCTTGTCTACTGTTATGCAGACAAGCGATTTTTATTTCTCTTGGAGCTGATCCAGATAAAAGAGAGCGAGAGAGAGAGAGACAGAAGGTATAGGAGGAGGAGCGGCAAATGTTTGCTTCTGATGACACTATGGATGTGAATACAAACATTGTGCATAAACTAATACAGCTGTTCACCACCAAACATGACGGTCTATGAAGGGAAATTGCAAGACCCTATATCGCAGTGGGGATCAGTCATGATTTAAGAACATTTCCGACACTGCTATTTCCAATGCTAACACAGCTGGAATTTGGCATGAAAATATGAACATTTTTGGAATAGACACCATTTGGGTCAAATTTACTGCCAAAATCCATTCACTCATTCAAGGATGAGCTGGATCGGCCTACTGGCACGTAGCAACTGTCAGTATATTCTTCTCTAAATACAATTTCACTCCAACATATCATTACTTTAGCAGTACTGGAGAAGAAGATAGGAATTTTCTTCAATTTCAACTAACAGCAATTCCATATTTTCTTGCTCCCTCCAGCGCGTTCGTGCTTCTTCACAATTCCCTCTCGCCACCCTTCCCACCGCATGGACCTAAGGCTCAGGGAAAGAATCTCTTCCTTGTATGTAAATCTCTGCCTCATTTATTCCGACAGAAACCCAATACCTGCAGCGTCTGTACACTCACACGTATACTTGTAGCCATTCTGGATGCATTCAAACATGTAATAAAGGCTGGAGGGTTTAAATAGCTTTCCAAAAGCTAGTCTCTCTTGAATGTTGTTTCTTTTAATACTCTCCGTACCATTCCAATTACAATGATGCCAGAAAATTTGTAATTGATCTATAATGATCAAATCTAACACGATTTTCATGTCAGCTGGATCCCTTCATTGATAGCGACTGACGCAGACATATTCGGGTACTATCACCCAGAAATTTCTACATTATTCTCCACTCATTGGTCTTTCTTGTTCACAGACACCTTCGGGATATCCTTTGAGTGGGAGCCAAGGGGGCACACATGTGACATTTCCGGTAATAAATTAATCCCGCCCAGCTTTCCAATTACCTCATCACTCTCCGAGTGCTATAAATCTGCGGAAATAATCCATTTCTCGCTTCCGTCACAGT
>JAQIWI010002886.1:0-11214 GCA_034698825.1 Deuterosminthurus bicinctus | reverse complement strand
TCGGTCCGAAATCCGAATTCTCATATAGCCTATGCACCCCGCCATTTATCTGGCTTTCGAATGGTATACTATACATGAAAATCGGTCAAGGGGTCTAGGAGGAGATAGCGTCTTTTCAAAAAAAAATTTTCGCAAATATAGAAGAGATGATGATATGAGAATGACAACAGAGAAGTTAATGAATTCATTGTCGTTGGTAGAGAAGTACATTAATGTAATACTATTCACACTTCACACAATTAATCTAGTAAGAGTTTGGACGATCTACCATGGACGCGCGAGCATGACACGAATTCAAATTAATATCAGTAGAGATTGGTGCCTGAGTTCCCTACAATTCAGTTTGGGGTCTGATATTTTTGTTTCAGGAGCTATAAACCGCATGAACAATGTTCTGAAATAATAATTCGATTGAGTAAATACATGAATCGGCTGTAATGTGCATTTAAACCCTGTCCTTACAGCTGTGGAAAGTTTGCCGATTTTCGATATCGATATTTCGATTATCGCGATAATCGCACATTGCGCTTTCGATACGTGCGATAATATCGACATGTGAACGATACCGATATTTTAACCACTCTTGTTCGATTCCTGGATTCCTCCGTAACTTTTGGTTGGCAGTTTAAAAAAGAATTTCTCAAGCGACCGCACTCACATTGAGCACGATGTGACATTGAGTGTGTGCCGCGCGATTGGCTTATATGAGTTTCTAAATTAAGAGTGAGTCAGTCTCCCACTTCGTGTCAAGGAAGATGATGTTGATTGCAGGTGAAAGCTGAGGTTCCGGATGGTGTGCTTTCCCATTTTCGGAAGCTTTGTGGTGGGTAATGGCGGAACGGTGTGGGTTGAAAGTTGTTGGTAAAACACTTGGCTTTTGTGGGAGAGGTAAGCAAGCCTGTGGTCGTAGTACACGATTTACTAAACGGATTGTGTATATTGAAATTGTAACTATATCCAACTACTCTATGATAGTCGTGTGCTGCGCCCGCAAACTTACTTCTTCTGAGAGCGACATGGCGCTCAAAGCTATCCCTGCGGGGCTTGCGACAACCTGTTTGAATATTTGAAAAAACTTCCGCGATTACAGACAGTGTAGCTTCCGTCCCGCCCCCAACGGTGTAAGGGGGTACCGACGACTTTCTTTCCACCACTGTGGATGTTTTGCACTCTAGTCCTTTCGGGGTTACAGTTGGCATTTTTGGTTACTTCACAGCCAGAACTCAGGTTGCTATATTTGAGCAGAAAACTAAATATGTCAAATTGCTTCTGTCATTGTAATTTTAAGCCACCTACACGAGCATTCATTAAAAGATAAAATCCATGTGTATTACATTTGTTGTCCAATTAAAATGTGTGACAAAATTATATTGCTATCCAATGCTATTGAAACCGATGATTGCTATTACGCTGGCACAATTTCAGTAACTAAAAAGGTGGGGAATTCCCTGCTTAAGTGGCCTTATCAAGATTTCAGCATGAAAATTTGCTATAGTTAATGGATTACTTATGTATAAACTTAATTGGCCTTTTCGCAGTTAATCTGGAACCTTAAAGTGGCATCAGGAGATAATTTATTACTATAAAAATCAATGCCAAGTCCGGGTCATTTTTAAATTTAGTAGGCCACACAGTTGTGCAACAGGCACCGAACATGAACTTATTTGCAACAGTACTATTGACTTCATTTGCATTCACCGCAGTCCACGGTAAATATTTCAATTAACCTCTGAGCATTGTTTGCATTTCAATAAACCTCGTTTACTGCGATGGTCTGTAAGCTTGCAATTTTTATTTCTAGGTTATGGCTGCGGTGGATTGCTTGAAGGTGACGCAGGCCAGCTGGAATTTCCAATTGAAGGCAATGCTGATGGCGAGAGCAACTGCCTGTGGATAATCAAGCTGATCTCAGGTTCTGGAGTTCGCTTCACGCTTAATAGAATCGGCGCGGCCGGTGTCCTTAGTTTGTACCCTGAGCATGAAGCTACTGAAACAGTTTTAAATCCCATAAGGTAATTTTAATCCCGCATTGACCCCAAATTTCAAATCAAAACTGTTTATATTTTGACCATTAGACTCGACACAACAGCAATAAACTCAACTGTACTTACAACTGGCCAAGTCCTCGTTGTAGTTTTGGCCAAAAGTAGCTCCTCAACTGGAATTGAATTCAGATGGGAGTCTGATGTGACCAGTAACTCCTCCATTGCTAGAGCTGCAAGCTACGTTGACACTCCTGAAGGTCGAGTTCAGTGGACCAAGTTTGGTCAACAAGAGCGTCTGACTTGGGGACTTGGTGTGGATCCATCCAAGACTCTAACAATCAGGACAGTAACGGATTTCTCACGCTGCGAGGCTGTCGATCCCTGCCAGTGCTCGTACTTTGCGGTCTACGAGGTCACTCCTGAAGGCTACCTGCGGGAAGCTACAAGGTTTGTGTGCATGCGCAAAGATTTTTGGAACATTTTAAGAGAATAATGAACAATTCAGGGTTTGCGGTCGCCCATCAGAATCAACGATTGAACAACTTTATTCCCAATTGGTTGCTTTTGTTTATGTAAATTCAACTGCAAGCTCCACATCCGGGTTAGCAGAGATCACTTGGATCGCATCTGAATCGGACGTATCGACTACATCATCGACTTCAACCACAACGAATTCGCCGACCACAACTAAAGAAGTAACGGACTCAACATTACCTTTTGACCCGTCTTTAAAATTAGGTATGATAGATAATATTCGACTAAAAGACCTTGCACTATTAACTCTTGCTATAAGGTGGAAATAATGCATTGGTTTCTCATTTTCAAAACAGAATGTGGTGGAATTATAAACATTCCAGACAACGAGACTTCTTACGTGGAATACAAACTGGGTGAAACTTACAACAATAACGAGCTTTGCATTTGGATTGTGAACGCCTCGTTCCAGTCCATTACGATTGACACTGTGTCCCAGGGTTTTGAGCCTAACGTGGATGGTATTCACATCTACAACGTTCCTTACTATACGCCAACGATTATGGATCTGTGTGCGCTGTAAGAAAATTCTTGCGTTTTTACTTTGCATCAATTTACTGACTTGTAAAATTTGATGATTATTTATTAAGCTTGTTTTTTTTCGTCCTTGTTCTTTTAGCGACTCTTGCACTCTGCTCAGGGGACAAGTATTCATTCTATTCTCTTCAGACGCTACAGTTCTAGGAACGGGATTCAAACTTCGGCTTGCACCAACTGGAACTGACTCCTACATAAGAACTTTGTACCACTTGGTTGACCCCAGTGGAAGTCTAAAGTATCCGTCATCAGGCTATTATTCAAACAATGAGAGGTTTCTTGCCGCTCTTCAACTCAATACATCAAGTAGCCTTCAACTTAGAGGAATTGACACTGAATCCTCCTTTGACTACGTTAGATTTTTCACGGTCTTTCCCTTTTCAATGCATAGAGAACCTACTTTTGATGGAGTGTAAGTGATTTTCTTGGCAATGCTAGTGCTATTGATTTTTAGAATGTTAACAATTTAAATGATTTTTTTTAGATGGTCTGGCACAAATCCTGAAGGATCTTTATCGTATTCTGTATATCCGCGAATTGTAACGTTTACCACGGACGGATCTAATACAGAAACTGGGTTTACTTTGGAGTGGGCTTCGGGGACTCAAACGGAACCTACCACACTTGAGCCTAGCACGCCGTCTACTGATCTTGAATTAGGTACTAAAGTTCTATTTTAACATTAGTGTGAGGAATTGCTTGTATTTAATGTGCTATTTTATGAACATTAATTTGTTGTAGTGTGTGGAGGCATTATTGACATGACCGGCTCGTCGGAAGTTACCGTACGGTACAAATTGAACGAGAGATACAACATTGGAGAGTTTTGCGTTTGGAGTTTCCAACCAAATTTGGGATTTGGATGGACTCAGGTTACCGTAGAGCTACTCGAGGACGGATTTAATGCTAACGATGGGTTGGAAGCTTACTATGATCAAGAAGCAACAACGGAATCGACAAATTTGAGCCGCTGCACATTGTAAGAGATTTTTTAATGCGAACATTTTGATTCCTCGATGGCTCCATTGTTTACAAGTTGTCACTTTTGGTTCAAAATTCAGCAACAGCACAACACGCAAATGTACCCTTCACAATGGCCTGGGTTTCCTCGCCTTCTCATCCAACATTGCCAGCGGTGGAACAGGATTTAGAGCCAAGATTTCAATGGGCGACGACGAAAATGAACTCTATTCCTCAGCAGCTTTTTATAACACAAATCAAGGAAATTTGAGCTATCCTGCTAATGGGGCCGGCTACAGCTATGCTGAACGTCACCTTGATATCCTTCAAGTTAATGTGGTTCATACAGTACACATTAACTCTGTATATACTGAACAGTATTACGACACTGTAAGCTTGTACAGTTTAGACCGCTATGGATCTAATGCCAATTTCAGACTGGAAGGCAGGTAAGTTTGAGGAGACTAAAGTTTCTGTCACCAATTTTAGTGTACGAGGCAGATATTTTTAATTTAATTGTAAATGACATCTTTAGATGGTCTGGGACTCTTCCTGACGGCCAAGCGGCGGATCTTACACAGTCCTCATACCCTCGAGTGGTAATCTTCAAGTCCGATAGCAGTAGGACTGATCGCGGTTACAATTTAACATGGAAAACACCTGCATCAAGTTATGCGGGGCAGCTGGAACATTCATACGACAGATTAACTAAGGGTAGTTCGCTATTGTTGTCGAAACTGTTGAAGTCAAGAGACTGAAGCTAAATTGTCTACAAAGTTTACTTCAACAAATACTTATAATTGTACTGAAAAGTCAAAACGTCTTTCACCAGCGTGGAAATCTTTGAATTAGCCCTGTAGTTGATTCATGAGAAAATGCATACTAACATGTAAAGCAAGTAAAGCCGTTGTTCTATGCTTTATAAGAGCGTCGGGCCATTAGATTATCATTCCGACAGCTTTCAGTCTAAAGGAACTGCATGAATCTCCCAATGATCATCCCAATGACCATCTGCATGAATAGTCTTTGGGGACCATTCATGTTCGAGTGTGCTGTAGCTAAAGAAAGCAGATTGTCAGCAGTAACTGTTCCAATGTAAGCACAACACACTCGAGCCAGCCCATGTAAAAGAGTATGAGGGTGAGAGAGCACTGAACCTCATGACACGTCCTCCTCTCATCAATGCCGAAGCTGCAATGCTGGCCGAGATCATTAATTTATGTCACAGTGCTTCTCTCTACTATAAAGTCAACAAATATGACATACAGAATCAATATTATGTGTTACAGGCAGGACACATACTTTACAACAAAATATAACAAGCATCTCGGTTTTCGCTTACAAACACAGCTGAAAGTAAATGACAGCCCGATGCTACTATTGTGTTGGATTACAACTCAACGCTCCCATTGTGCTAATTTGTACTTCCACTTAGCATATTGACTTTGTCGAAACGTTGTGCTCTTGCTTACGTCACAGTTGGACGTATTCACGGTAATATTCAATCCAGCTAAATGATACATACGCCGGCCGGCAAAGCAGCCGTGCACATAGCTCTGCATGCACATGCCTTTGGTGACCTTGAGATTGTTCCGTGACTCAACTTTGTGAATTGTGAGGTAGAAGCGTGGGATTAGTTTGTTGCAGAACGAATGAGCTGAATTCATGCTCAACCCCAACAACGTTTGGCTCCTTCTCTGACGTTTGGCACATTCTCCTTTACAATGCATGCAATTCCACTTGCTAAATATGCTCACAACATTTCTAAAGGTTTTCAGTCAACAAACCGGCTTTGCAAGAGACGGTCCGCATCACCGTCAAGCATTTCTTGGCCTGTGTTATTTGAGCACAGTTTTTATACCTTATTGGGCTCGAATTAGTGACATTGTCGTGTAACTATAATTATAATGAAAAATGGAAGACGAAGAGGAAAGTTTGTCTGACTATGACACATTTGAGGTAAAACGAATAAACTACCCAAAGTTTAGCGGTCAGTTCAGGACTAAAATATTGCCCGTTTTAATTCACAGGCTCGCCCTCACGCTACTGCTACGGACGTGTTTGAAAATGAAGTTGTAAGTTGATCTTACTGTCAATTCATTCATCCAAATTGTATATAATATTAACATTTCAATGTTGCCGCTCAGGTTCACCAAGAAATCTTCAAATATTTACCCCTCACTGACCTTCTCTCCCTCACACTAGTCAACTCAAGCCTTTGTCAAAAAGCCCGTCGCTTTCTTCGCAAGAATCGCTCGTGTAATATCAACATTCCCCAGTCCTCCCGTCCATGTCGAGCGCTACTCGCCCTTGAAAATGACCTCGAACAAATGGAAGAACTGCCCTTCACCGGCTTAAATATTCACCTAAATATATGCAAAAGTCACCAAGATCCTTGTCACAACGTCGTAGAAGATTTTCCCAACATCTTCCATCGCTTGACATTAAAACGCCTCAGGGTAACTTACATCTTTAAACAGCCAATCATCTGCTGGAAGACAGTCGAATTGATTGCAAAATTACTGGAAACGACGGCAATGGTCATAGAAGAACTGGACGTCAGGATTCCAGAGTGCTTTGGTGAGGAAGGAGACATTATTCGGTACCTGCACGGAAGTAACGTCTACCCGAGCGTCAAAACTATTACTTCCCATTGTTACCTTTTGGAATCGGATCAAGAGGCGTTGCTGCCCTTGGTAGTCGCATGCCCTAATGTCAAGCAAATCCGTTTTGCGGACGAGAGGCTGATTCCATCCGAAGTTTATCATCTTGTCAACAGAGTGCATTTGAGTGACGAACATTGGCCCGAAATAGAAATATTCAGGAGTTTTATTCAACAAAAGTCATCAGTCGAGATCCTCAATTCCTCCAACATGAGATTCCAGGCGTGGGACTCACCTAACAACTATGAGTTGGTAATGGAGCATTTGATGCAAACGGCTCAGAATTCCCTTCAAACTCTAGTCATGCACGGTGAAGATTTCTTTAGATGGTCAAACTTTAGCATCCCAACAATGAAGAGTCTTAAGAACGTACAGATCATGCAGCCGCTAAATCAGTCGCCATTTCTTAAAGACTTTTGTCACGTTTGTCAATTAATGCCAAACCTTCAGGTGGTGCACTTGAAGCATAAATCATGGGATGTCTTGGACGATGATGGCGAGCTTATAGAAAATGTTGAAGAAATCAAACCAAATTTATCGGCTTATGTATTTAGAATAGAAGACTTTAATTGGGAAATGGACATCCTCATGGAATCCTTCACCAAGCTTTTTCCAAACTTAAAGGAGCTTCATGTCTTTGACTGTGATTCCTCAGTATTAAATTGGATTTTCCAGTGGTCGCAACTAGAATACCTTGTGCTCGGACGCGAGAACTCACATTGGACTGACAACTTTGATCACCTCATGCTTGGAGTCACTTGTGAAGAGTTGGAAGTTATGAAATCAGGCCATGTCATTGTACCATGTAGGCCATCGTTGCTATCGTTAAGAAGTAAGCGCTTGAATTTGACTAATTTGGTTGGACCTTTCAGGAGTGCAATTTTTGTTTGTTTATTTGTTGCAGGTCTACGAACATTGTATGTGATTGGCGGTCCAGTTAAGACTGACGATAATGCCTTTTTAAGCTCTTGGGCCATGTCTGTGATAATGAAGTTGATGCCGAATCTAGCGGTCAGAATTCTGCATGGATTCAAACAGTCCATACTGGACCATTTATTGCCTTTTGATAATTTTGCAGAACATTTAGTTTATTCGTCGTGCCCGTATGATATTACTAAATTATTTTGTTCTTGATTTATTGTCGATTGCTATCAATTCTGGTCAACGTTTTTTATCAAATCATTGTGCCTTTGCAAGCCTTCGTTGAAATCGTTGATGTAAGCACCATGAACTCGACTAACTGGCCGACCTTTAAAGATTGCATTTAAGTTTTCTCAAGTTGTTTGCGCGCTATATCTGGGAAAGATGCTACATGAAAAAGATGCTACTCTTTTTGTTACCACAACGGTCATTCTTTAATTATTTTTATCTCAATGAATACAAAGATCTTAAAAGTTCTGTTTAAAAATGTGTAAATGATAAAAAACACATTCAGTCAATAAATTAATAGACATTCTCATAGTTATCATCAGGCTTCAAATCGTCATAATCGTCTTTAGAAGTAGTTCCACCTCCAGTTTCACCACCAGATGAACTTCCACCCTTTTCTCCACCTTTACGCCTTATCTTCTCGTCCCAGAATTTTCTGCAACTTGCCCTGAATCCCTCCTTTTTTGCGGGGTCGGTCTCGGTTTTTATCTCTTTCGCATGTGGGCATTCTGCAAAGGATGAACAATGAAAGCATTGGTACTCTCAGATCGATTCCAGACATTGTTAACTTGAAACAGAATTTTAAAGTTAAACCTTACCCGCCGTGTCAGTCGGTGTTGGCGTACTTGTAGGGTCGTTCTCATCAGATTCCTCTTCATCACTCTCGTCCTCAACCTGATCCTCTACCAGGTCTTCGTCTTGCTCGTGGTCCTCGTCCGCAACCTTGTCTTCATCCTCGAACGCTGGGCGTCCAGAAGCTGGGTACAGTGAAAAGCCAAAAAGTAAGAGCACCATCATGGTCCAAAGGCCAGTCTTGTTTAAACTCAAAGGAGACATAATGATTTCCCAAACTGCTGGACTAAGAGAGGTAGTGTTGTTGTGCTCAAAGGCTCCACTGCTGGACTGAGTTGATGGCTCGATTTTTAGCTGGCTTTTACGCCTTTTATACTCCTTCAGTCCCCTCTCACATTTAGTCCAACTTATGACTTTGGCTGAGAAAAATTGTGATGCCTTGAAGTGACTGCAAGAGGATTAAAGTGTTGGTCTTAAATTTAAAACTTTAATCCTCATGGTCTGTCGGTACTCAAAGTGTACGTGTACACTGAGATTGAATGGCATTTTTCATTAATTAAAAACATTTATTATTTGATGTCATAGCTGTTTTAAAACAAAATCTTCTTGAAAATGGCAATAATTATTAATTAACTGTCAATAAGTGTAAATTTTTGACACAGATAAGTTTGAATAAATGAGAAACAATTGGATCCACGACTAAAATTAGTGACATTCAAGAAGGTTTTGTTTACTTGAACGACTCGAATGCACATGCAACTATTCCGATGAGATTTATTTATACTAAAAAAACATAGAAGCTGCAGGATTACAGAGCAATGGCCAGCATTTCTATGACCTTGGAAAACCCCACAAGCTTATGGGGACTCCCAAGGTGAAAGGATTTCAGCAGTAACAGTACTAAAGCTCGTGTACAAGACATTAGAATTTCAATGGTCCAAATTAATTGACCCAAAATCGAACTGTCGGTCATGAGGATATGAAGTGTGTTGCCAAGAAATTAAAGGCTTCACGGAAATTCCCATTCTTGAAAAATGGGGGGAAAAAATTTCACGATGTTGTCCCTCTCATGTCGCGACTGGTGGCGGAGCTAATGGCCGAAGTGTTGTTAGTTGCAGATGCAGAGATGAAATCATGATCATTTTCAATAATCACGAAGAAGTGCAAATTCCTATTGCGTGGATAAACATTGGTTACATTTTCCTGCAAGAGGGGAAAAAGGCTGAGTTCGTGTGTGCTGTAGCAAGTGAAAGCAGATTGTCTGCAGTAATTGATCCAATGTAAATACATCACAATCAAGCCTGCTCATGTAAAGAGTAATACGAGAGTGAGAGAGCACTGAATCTCATGGCACGTCCTCCTCTCATCAAAGACGCTGGCATGCTGGACGAGATCAATAATTAGTATGTCATAGTGCTTCTCTGTCTCTCTATTATAAAGTCAACAAATACACAAAGTGTTACATACACAATCAGCATTATGTGTCGCTGACGCTGATTCATTTAAATCGGTCGGTTTTAATTGTGGTCTTCCTCAAAGGCTTTTAATAGCTAGCAGGGTACTAATCATGTGGAAACATACTATACCACAAAATATAACAAGCATCACAGCTTTTGCTTAAAAACACGCAGCTGAAAGTAAATGATAGCCCGATGCTGTGTTGGGTTACGACTGAACACTCCAACTGTGCTACAATTTGCAGTTCCATTTAGCAAATTGACTTTGCCCAAACGTTGTGCTCTTGCCTGCGTCACAGTTGGACGCATTCAAGGTAATTCTCATTCTATACATATACCGGCCGGCGAAGAAGCCGTGCATATAGCTCAGCAAATGCTGTCAGTGACCTTGAGATTGTTCCGTGACTCAGTCAGTTGTGTGAGCTGTGAGGTACAAGTGTGGGAGTAGTAGTTTGTTGCAGAATGAGTGAGCTGAATTCATGCTTTAAGCCCAACAACGTTTGGCACATTCTCCTTTACAATACTTGCAATTCCATTTGCTAAATATGCTCACAACATTTGTAAAGGTATTCAGTCACCAAACCGGCTTTACAAGAGACGGTTCACACCACCATCAAGCGTTTCCTGGCCTTTTTCCTATAAAGTTGAACATGCAGTTTTTATACCTGTTAGGCCCGCATCGTGACATGGACATGTAACTAAAATTGTAAACCAAAATGACAAATCAAGAGGAAAATTTACCGGACTGTGACAAGTTTGAGGTAAAACTAATACATTTAACAAAATTTAGCTGTAAGTTTAATGCTAAAATATTATCCGTTTTAATTCACAGGTTCGCCCTTACGCTACTGCTACCGACTTGTTTGAAAATGAAGTCGTAAGTTGATCTTCCTGTCAATTCATTAAACCAAATTGTTTATAATATTTATATTTTAATGCTGCCGCTCAGGTTCACCAAGAAATCTTCAATTATTTACCCCTAACTGACCTTCTCTCCCTCACACTAGTCAACTCAAGCCTTTGTCAAAAAGCCCGTCGCTTTCTTCGCAAGAATCGCACTTGTAATATCAACATTCCCCAGTCCTCCCGTCCATGTCGAGCGCTACTCGCCCTTGAAAATGACCTGGAACAAATGGAAGAGCTGCCCTTCACAGGCTTGAATATTTACCTAAATAAATGCAGAAGTCACCAAGATCCTTGTCACAATGTGGAAGAAGAGTTTCCCAACATCTTCCATCGATTGACTTTAAAACGCCTCAGGGTCAATTACATCTTCAAACAGCCAATCATCTGCTGGAAGACAGTCGAATTGGTTTCAAAATTACTGGAAAAGACGGCAATGGTCATAGAAGAACT
>JAQIWI010002885.1:0-11216 GCA_034698825.1 Deuterosminthurus bicinctus | reverse complement strand
TTCCCCGAAATATTCCGAAAATTATATCCTCGAGCCTTGGAGAATTTCCAAAGGAACGCTCACCTTCTGACCACACCCTTCGACCTCTACGCCACCCTTTTAGACATCTCGCGCATGTCTCGTCTAACCGACGGCTACTTTGCTCAGCCGAATATCGTCCTAGACCGATCCTTGAGTCTATTTCGGCCCATCCCAAGCGCCAGGAGCTGTCGAGATGCTTCAGTGGAAGCTCATTGGTGTGCGTGTTTACAATGGCGACTCCTAAAGACTTCACTGCCCTCTGTGCGGAAGGCCGCGGATAAATTTGTTCATTTTTTGAATCTTTACATTCAAAATCAAACGGATTCTTGTGGGACCTTGAGACTCAGCCGGATACTAACTGCAGCAAAACTCTCCCCTACTCATCAACTTTTGAGATTCAACGGAAGTGCGGACAAGGACGGGTTTATACCGAATTTTTCTAATACGGTGACACTGAAGAAGAAAACGTTGCAGCTCAAGCTAGAAACGTTGCCCGGGAAGGGGCTTTTCGAGGTCTCACTTACTCATGATCTCCAGAAGGATACGTTTCACTTTGATGTAAGACTTGAAAAATTTATAAAATATAAATACTATTTTCCTATATTAATTTTTCATTCAATTCAATTCGTAGCTGAACGCAGTGAGCCGAATTAATGCCTACAGCAATCAAGCAACCTGTCTGGAGCACAATTTGGAACATTTACGCAAGTACTGCTACTGTGATGTCAGGAATATTAAAAAGCTGGGATTGAATCTTCTTTGAAAACAGATGCAATTCCACCTTATATTAAGATGGGGAATGGAACTTATGATGATGTTAATGACTGGTGGTGGTGCTTGAACGTAGAAAAATAGAGTGTGATGAGAAGAATGAGAAGTTGTCCTCACTGGACAGAGTGTAAAGCCGAATTAAACTCACTACAATTAGAACCCACAGTTGTCACTCCGAGTCGGTACACAAGGAGTGCCATAAAACTTAACTGAACAGCAACAATAAAACGCCCAAAGACAAAGTCCACTAGGATCTTTGCCTCCTTAATGCTAAAGACAATACCCGCGTGCAAAACGTACAAAACTCACATACTCAGTTCATTCACACAAAACTCAGAAGCAAAAATGCATTCATGCTATAACATGCATTCATATTTCAGCAAGCTAAGCACTCCCAATAATGCAAGCTTGCTGATTTCCCATAAACAAACACAAGTTCAGATCCTTACATTTTCCTGGCCCAGAACTTGTACTAAATTATCCTAATGCTAGAATTACCAAACCTCAACCGTGAACATTCTTCGATAATAATTACTAGCCAATCTTAAAGGTCACAAGGACAAATGTTATTGTTAGAGAGATATCTACATTTAATTTAAATAGTTATTGAATGCGTCAGTTCTTTCGTAGTCATAGTAAGAATCGAGTAAACCTAGAAAGATCAATTTAAATTTGATGTACTAATTTGCTGCCCTAGATAAGTGATTGAGAGACGGTTAATACTGTGGGTTTAACTAGTATTCATAAAAAATACTCTACAGGGTATGGCAATCAGGATTGTCCTGTGAACGCTCTTGTCACTACTGTTTGTGGAAACATAAAATTCAACGTATTTCTATCTTGAATTGCATATGAGGCTGAGAGTGCTGCTGCTCACTGCTCACGTAGAAAAATTTGAAATACAGTTTTACAAAGTTACAAATACTACAATGTCATTTATAACCAAACAGGTCAATATAATCGTGTCTAAGTATTTCTGTACAGTCTTTAGTCGTAGTTGGTTCGCATAAGAAGCCACGCGAGCGTTAAAGAAAGACTAAAAAATTAAAAATGAGGTCAGATGTGCTTTTGGTGTCAACCATTGGCGCCTTCTTGTTTTTGCCATCAGCTTCTTCTTCCATCGAGTAGTTCTCCACAATCGGCATTGCTTCTAAGAAATATATCGTGACATAATCGACAGTTGTAGTCAACCTCCAGTGGATCCCGAAGAGAACGACTGGTGCTGGGACAATGCTCTGCTATACACACTAAAGAAACTTCGATGCAGAATAAAAAGTCCTGAGGAAGCAGATAGAATGGAGCTGGAGTTCAGTCAAAACCGACTGAAACAATTTTGTGAAATTGACCCCACAGATGAAATGCAAATAATAAATAATAAATAAATAATTATTCGATCAGAAATGCAAATAACTGAGAAGAAAATCCATCAAAACTATCATCCATAGAAGATACAGTACCTACACAAAAGTAAGAGCCCACGTAGGTCTATAACATTTAACTGGCTGTATCTTCTATCCAGCAGTAGCTAGGTATATCAAACTTGCACAGAAACAAGACCATGGCCTCTTGTTTACACGGTGTAAGTTTGGAAGGGATCGCCCCACCCCATGCCCGTCAGTGGGGGGTTGACTTAAACAAGTCAAGAATTCCTGTGACAAAATTAAGGAACCACTGAGGATTTTCGCCATTTCCGACCCAGAACAGAAATATTTTCACCACAACCACTCTTAATTAATCTACTGAACCCTTTTGACCATGTTTGGTGGCTAAAGATAGGCTGGGTACATGCAGAAAAAAGTTATGAAGAATTTTCGTTCAGTATTATTAACATGCAGAACATAGGAGTTGGTCTTGCAAACTTGTGTCACGTGGCGACCTCAAGCAATTCAGAAAATTGTGAGTGTGTATCAGAGACTTAAAACTATGGAGAATTCAATGTTCTCAGTCTCAATAGTCCACACCTGGAACTTGTAGTACAATTGGTTGGTAGTACAGTGGTATCGTACTTGAAGCTATATGTAGCCTATGTATAGCATGTAATGTACATAAGGATTACAACGAAGATAAACTGGAACCATGTAGTACTTCCAAGGTTTTAGCACTATGCTACTAAGACTTACGCCGTTGAATACTCCATATTTTGAAGTCTTTGGTACACCCTCACAATCTTCTGAATTGCTTGAGGTCACCACGTGACACAAAGTTGCAAGACCAACTCCTATGTTCTGCATGTTAATAATGCTGAACGAAAATTCTTCATAACTTTTTTCTGCATGTACCCAGCCTATCTTTAGCCACCAAACATGGTCGAAAGGGCTCAGTAGAGTAATTAAGAGTGGTTGTGGTGAAAATATAGTTCCGTTCTGGGACGGAAATTGCAAAAATCCTCAGTCGGTCCTTACTTTTGTCACAGGAATTCTTGACTTGTTTAAGTCAACCCCCCACTGACGGGCATGGGGTGGGGCGATTCCTTCCAAACTTACACCGTGTAAACAAGAGGCCATGGTCTAGTTTGTGTGCAAGTTTGGTGTACCTAGCTATTACTGGATAGAAGATACAGCCAGTTAAATGATTTAGACCTACGTGGGCTCTTACTTTTGTGTAGGTACTGTAACTTCTTTTACAAGAGGGACGGAAGAAGAATATCCGCTCCAGAAGCTCAAATTCGATATGAAAATGGCATCAGTTCATGGCTACATAGATCGACTTGATTCTTACGTCGAAACTACAAGTAAAGAGGAAGAGGCTGTTGAACACGAAAAACGGCGATCGACATTGAGGGATAATTTGAAACTCGAAACTGAAAAGAATGCCTTCAAGCACTTTTGCATGGATTGTACTCGTTTTACAACTGCTGAGCAAGTTTTACTAAGACGTTAACCTTTTCTTGTAAAAATTGTTATATGATTGGAAGCCATTAAAATCCTTTATTTATATGATTCTAAGATTACATAAAGGAAAGTTAAGCACGACACCTCCATCAATTTGGAGCTCAATCAGCTCACATTCGTCTTCAGCTTGAAACAATTTAAAAATTTATATCTTTATTCTTTAATAAAACAACACCGTGTTTGAATTTATGCTAGATAAATCTTCACTAGCTCATATCAGTAGGATTTCCATACACAGTTTTTTATAAACAGCCAATTTCCCCTTTTATAGCATAAACCCAATAAGGACGTCATACCCACCCTTAATATAAACAACATAACAACAACTGACATCTCTAATCCACAGGATCTGAGAGTAGCAATTCCTCAATCACACTTACCAACAACAACCTTAACGAAAACTTACCAAACCTGCAACCTAATCACATTTCATGAGAGATTAGGCTGACATTCTGATGAGTTGTAATCAAGTAATGTGTGACCGCAAACACATATGTACAACACATTGCTCACTGTCGTAATTGCTTTTATACCACCGGCTGTAATAAGATAATTTCGTTGTATAGTAGGAAACGTTTCGTCATCAGTTCTGTCATTTACGTTTGTACACATTCATGCTAGCGTGTTACAAATGGCACCTCCAATGTTATACGTACTTAAGGCATTACAAATGGTTAGGTTCAGTTCAGTTTTGAGCCAGTCTGTGAGGCTCGATGACGCCTCATCTTTATGGTGAATATACGCGCTCTTATTGACCACATTTTTCATTACTTCAGATTGAGCGCATCTTCTCTGAGGACATATTGGGTTCATGCAGATGATGAAGGCCAGAAAAGACACATTAGACGGAGGGATTAGCGATCGACCTCATTATGTCCGTCGAATTTCAGTGTTGACGCATGCGCATGACAACTCACGCACGCTGGCATTTCTAACGGTCGCGCCGATCTATTCAAAGCATTATCTACTCCGGTGAAGTAGATACTTTTGTTAATTGAGAAATCAAAGTAAGTTATTTTAGTAACCATTTACGTATTGCTCTATTACACACCACATTGGAAACCATAAAAGTCAAGACCCTCAAGAATTACACTAGAAGACACCGACGAAAAAATATTAGGAGAAGTGTGGCAGCTGAATTTATCATGTTGAGAGAAACTGACAATGCAATTGTGGATCCTAATTTGCCAATTGTCATAGAAGAGAATGCAACAAGAGATCAAAGATTTAGTGCTGGGACTTCTATTGAACAAACTGTCGACGAGAACTTAAGTGATCCTGAAAGCCAGGAGTGTTTTCACGGCAGTTCAAGCGGTGAGGAATCAGATTTTGTTTCTAATGATGATGATGAGCTTCAAATTTTTCTCAAACTGTGGTATATTTCAAACAATAACGGCCTTGTCCCTGCTACTCAAGTACCTTCGTCGACACTCATGTTTTGAATCTATTCCTCAAGACACAAGAACGCTCGTCAAAACTTAGTCCAAACCAAATGCCGTCAAGTTCAACCGGGAGAATATGGTATGTTTAGGTGTAGTTAAAAGATTCCTTGGGTTATGAATACACGGTAGTAGACGCGTTCGCATATGCGAAGCTCAATGTGATCAGGCATCGAACAATTCGCTGAGCTAATCGAAGTTCATTCCGTCGGAATTCCAGCGAAGGCCTTGGTCATGAAATGAGTTAAAGCGAGGGAAAGCTACTGAATTGAGACAGTTTTTACTATATACTGGTCCATTAGTAATGAAAGACATTCTTAAGTCAAACATTTACAAGAATTTTATAATTTTGCATGTAGCTGCCCAAAACTTCATATAAAGCTGAATAGCTACACAGATTCCTTGTTAAAGTACTTTGTTCAAGACTTTGTGGAGATCTACGGCAAGGAAAATGCTACTTATAATCTTCACGGCTCGATACATTTGGCCGAAGACTGTATAAATTTAGGAGTGCTCGACAACTTTAGCTCGTTTAAGTTTGAGAACGAATTGGGAAAGATCAAGAATCTCATTGTTAAGCCTAATGTTCTTCTTGCTCAGGTACACAGAAGATTATGTGGAAAATATGAAATAATTCATCAACGTATGCCCAATGACACAAGTACTGGAGAGTTTGAATTGCCTGAAATTTCTGGACCTGAATATAAATCAGTTCATATTTCTGGATCACTTTTGAAGACTTTTCGTGGTGATAATGTGTGGAGAGCTGAAGTAGGATCTGTGCTAGAAATACTGGAGCGGATGGGCAACTAGCTGTGATAGCTAAAAAGTTTTTTTACATTCTATTTTACAGAATGCCTTGGAGCAGGACCAAGACTTAATCCCAGCAAACACTCAACTATAGTTGTTTTATATGATTTCTTAAATTTGTATTTAAATTTTTAGTAGTCCAGGAGCTGTAAATAAAATGGTCAGGTGACAAATCAATTTTGTGTATTCAATTTGAGCCCACACAAGTTTCAAAGGAAGATCAAGTCTTGGCGCCTACCTTTATTTCCAGTGGTCTTAAATTAATTTCTGTACTCCGTCTATAAGAAACATTTCCTCAAGAAGGAGCTTTCCTCTCATTTTTTTTCATAAGCAGAAAAATACTGAAGCGATATTTTATGTAGGTGCCTTTTCGGTGATTTCTTATGGCTTTTCGATTTATATTTTCCGCTTTTTCCCTCGGCGGTACATGTATCCTCCAGAAACAAGTTCAGGGATCTTGTGCTTTTTCTCAAATAAAGTCTACTGTTCCAGGAGAGCATGGCAAAGTTTACATCGGCCTTTTTTGTTGTGTTCACGTATTCATACCAGAAACACGTGTCTTTGTCAAAAATATCGTCCATATTAACTGGGGTATCCGGGTCATCCTGAAGATTTATTTTGCAGGATCTCAATCAATCTCAAGTGTGAGCAATCAGACCATACAAACACATTGGATCCTTCATTCGGTATTTTTGAGGGATCAATGTCGAAGAGGAAGTTTTAAATGTTTACAGCACCAGCGACACTATCATCATCAACACACATAAAGGTGAAAAACCGATTTTGTGACGAAAGTATCTCCTCCTAAACTACTCGACGGATTTCCATGTGTAATACCTCATTCGAAAGGTAATTAGTTGATCCAGTGCGTGATCGAATAAAAACTTTGAATTTTGGATCGATTGACCTCTAAAACCCGGGTAAACCTCCAAAATTTTCGGTTTTTTAACATTTCAGGCCGAATAGAGTCGTGTCATCCATCAAAAGACTCGGATTTTTGCTCTGAACAGCAAGATGTAACCCGTGATTGCCTTAAGGTCAACTTATGGTCGGCTGACCTCCGAAACCCGGGTAAAAGGGAAGAAATGTCGGTTTTTTCAACATTTCCAGCAGAATGTGGTCGTGTGACCCATAAAAAGACTCGAATTTTTGCTCTGACAAGCAAAATGTAACTTGTGTTTATGTAAAGTTCAACACATTATCGATTGACCTCCGAAACCCGGGTAAACGCCTAAAAATGTCAGTTTTCCAATATTTCCAGCCGAATGTGGTCGTGTGACCCATTCAAAGACTCGGATTTTTGCTCGCAACATCAATTCGGCATCTGTCATGACCAAAATTCCTTGATGTGGCGTATAGTGACATGTCATTGGCCAAATTTCGTCACCTTAGCTAGAAATCCATGTTGCAACTCAAAATGCTCGCATGCTTGGCACGAGTTCATCTCTAACGTTAATTTTTTTCTCATGCACCACAGTTGACATACTTTGCCCATGTCAACATGGACGTGTTGCATGACATTTGCTGCAGGAATAGGCCACCTTCAAATGATTAAAATGAACTGAGACAGAGTATGAGCAAACCGCCCGGGCTAGATATAAATGCATATGAGAGCTAGGCTTCAGTACACCGCTGCGCCAGGTTTAAAACCATCACGGAGGCTAGGTTTGAATGCATCACGGGACCAAGTTTGAGTACATCTACAGGATAAGTTTGAATGCATCACGGGCCACGGGGTCAGATTTGAATGCATCACGGGGGATGCTTCATGGGACCACGTCAACGTGAATTGCCGGGACAAATTTAGCACTCAACAAAGAGACACAAGTTAACACTGACTACAAAAATTTACAGTCAAACACGAAGCCAAGTGAAAGCAAATAACTCGGAATACTTCAAACTAGATCATAAGGGCAAATTTAGACCGAATAGTGGTGACCAAGCAAGTGCAAATCTCCAAGGACCAAGCTAGATCGAATGATGGAGTTCAATTAAGAGCAAACCATGAGGTTCAAATTAGAGAATATCATGGTCCCAAGTTCGACGAATAAATTATGCTGCCGTGTTAGGCAAATTATGGAGGCAGAGTTAGAGAGAGATACGGATGGCAAGAAACAGGCCAACAAAGGAACTTCCTGGGGCCACGATGTGGTTAACTAACTATCGGGTCGTAGTTAGCCACATTGGTCAAGTAATTGTATGTACTTTGATTGGGCTATCACGTGTCTGTAGGACGCGGCTTTCACGAATATTGGTGGGGCGGACCATGTCATACATCAAAATAATCAATGAACCATGACAAGATTCGATCGATCCAACGAGGACATGTTAGAGCTTATCACGGAGCCAAGGTAGACAACTTTAGGGGGCGAAAATAAATCACGTAAGGGCTAATCAAGTGGCCAAAATAAAGAGTATCAAGGAGGTCATTTAGAGCATATACTGGATTTTGGGTCAAGCTCAAGCAAATCACCAGGACCAAATTAGAGTCGCGATGTTGCGAATTATGTTGGGGAAGATAACAGGGATTTTGTGGGGTCACAATGAAGTTAAGTCGCCTATTTAGGTTACACTTTACCGCCTGGGTCTATTTTGAATTGCGATTCGTTCGATTGAGTTATCAACCGTCCGTAGGACGGGGGGACAACTAGTCTCTTCTATATTTGCGAAAATCTTTTTTTGTAAACACGCTATCTCCTCCTAGACCCTTTGACTGATTTCCATGTGCAGTACACCATTCGAAAGCTCGATAAATGGCGCTCCGTACTGGCTACATGAGAAGTCGGATTTTGGACCGGAACGGCTCCAAAACCCGGGTCAAAGTTTAAATTTGTCGGTTTTTTCGTTGTTTTTGGCCTAATATAGCCGTGTGACCCATCTTTTAGCTCGAAATTTCATTTTGAGCACGAATATCACCTTGAAAATTCGCTTGAAAGAACCATTTGGGACGTGTTGACATGTCCATGGTAACTTTCATAAATAACTTTCTTCCATGGTAACTTTAATAACCGGAGTCCAGTTGGAATTCAGTTTAGTTTAGTTTTCTTTAGGTTTTATTCGGAGCTAAACTCCCACACCTCTTTCTCACACGCATGCCAAACTCTCTCTAACTTGGCCTTGAGCCACAGCGCGACCACATGAGAGATCAAGGATCTCTCTCACATACATAGCCTACCGGCACATCCCCCCTCATTAGTTCAATTTTACATATAAAATTCACACATGACTCAATACAAATCACAGATTAAATCTCATTAATTAAACGCCGAGGAGGCTTGACTAATCTGCCATATCGAGTCTTCTGGACTGGAGGAGACGGTGCTGGTTGCACGACTGGACTGATGATTGGAGGTTGAGGAAATTGCACCATTCCCTCTTCTTCTGGCAACTCCAAAATGTCCTCTGTAACATTTTGGTTGGGAACCTCATGATGGGCCTTGTTGAGGTGGAACTGGTTCCTTCGGATAGACCCACGAGGTGTCTTGACTATGAAGGATCTTGGGGTGTCGGACTTGTCTTCAATTCTGCCCCATTTCTTCATGTCTTTGATCCACACGGCATCACCGACTTCCAAGTCTTCTTTCTCTGTGACACCATGATGATGATCGTAGTTTCTTTTCTGCTTCGCAATCCTAGCCTCTTCCTTCCCCTTTAGGATGGCATCTTGCGGTGGATCTGGACGAAGTAATTCTGGGATGATGGGGACAGTTGTCCGGAGTCTTCTTCCCATTAAAAGTTGAGCTGGGCTGTATCCATTCTCCAAGGGAGTATTGCGATACTGAAGCAGAGCCAAATAGGGATCCACATTCTTCTTGAGAAGCCATTTGTCGACCTTGACCATAGATTCGATGAATCCGTTGGACTGAGGAAACCTTGGGCTTGAAGTGATGTGTTCAAATCCCCACTCACGGGCGAATTTCTGTAATTCGGATGTCTTGACTGGCTCAAACTGTCCACCGTTATCACTTCTGACCACTCGAGGGATACCATGACGAGAAAAAATGGACTTGATCTTCTCAATGACATGAGCCGAAGTCATATTGTCAAGTACAGCGTACTCAGGGTACCGACTGTAGTAGTCTGCCACGAGCAAGTACCACTTGTTGTTAAACTTGAAGAGATCCATTCCAACAACTTCCCAGGGACGAGTAGGGAATTCGGAAGGCATGAGAGGATCATGGCGCTCATTCCGATGTTGACAGCAAACTGGACATCTTCTTATCAAGTCTTGAATGTGTGTTGAGAGGCCGGGCCACCAGACACATTCTCTTGCTAAAGCTCTGCACTTGTTGACTCCCAAATGACCGGTGTGGAGTCTTGCAAGAATGTCTTGTTGAAGGCAAGGAGGAATAACAAGACGACTTGAGCGGAGCAGAGGATCATCGTGGATGACCAGGTCATCTTTGACGTGGTAGAAGGGAAGTTCAGCTGGCTTCAGGTCCTTCTTGTCTGGCCACTTGTTGGTCACAAAAGAGATGATCTTTGAGATAGCTGGATCCTTCTGCTGCCCTTGGCGTATCTCTTGCATTCTTTTCTCACTGGCTGGGAATGATGAAACAATCATACGGATGTAAGCTTCAGTTTCTTCTTCCAGCTCGGCACTCTTTTCTTCAGTTTCCAGGGGAGCTCTTGACAAGGCATCTGCCGCAAGCAACTGCTTTCCTGGAGTATACGAGATTGTGAAAGAGTAGCGCATCATTCTGAGTCTGAATCTCTGGAGCCTTGGAGTCATGTCATCGAGACTTTTAGTTGTGAAGATGGGGACGAGCTGCTTGTGATCTGTCTCAAGTCGAATTTGTAGTCCCATGATGAAGTCTTCAAACTTCTCACATGCCCAAGTCAAGGCTAATGCTTCCTTTTCGATCTGCGCGTATCTTCTCTCTGTCGGTGTCATAGTTCTTGAGGCATAAGCGATCGGGCGCTTAGTTCCATCGGGATGCTCTGTTAGCAACACGCAACCCAGTCCGTAGGATGAGGCATCCGCTGAAACGATGATGGGCAAATTCGGGTCAAATCTTGACAAAACCGGGGCTGATGTCAAAAGCTTCTTGACCTCCTTGAAACACTGCTGCTGAGGGAGTCCCCACTGAAATAAATTTTTCACTTTCAGCAGGTCATGCACAGGGGCTAACAACTCACTCAGATGTGGTACAAATTTTGCTAAATATTTTACCAGGCCTATCAATCTTAAGGTTTCTTTCCTGTCCTTTGGGGGTTTGAGCGCACTGATAGCCTCCACTTTGTCCTTGTCAGGCTTAAGTCCACTCTGGTCAATCAGGTGACC
>JAQIWI010002884.1:0-11224 GCA_034698825.1 Deuterosminthurus bicinctus | reverse complement strand
AGAAGAAAAAGAAGACAGACAAGGCAAGTGCTGAGCTTCCTGGAACGACCCCAGAAGATATCACTCCAGAAACTGTCACAAAAGATAAAGACATGCCTTCTGCCGTGGGGATTGATGAAGTTGCTAAAGATACTCGCAAGCCTTGTTCTTTGGGTATGGATGCAGAAGTTGAAAAGGGTCCAAAAGAACATGCAGAAGCGACATTAGAAGGTGAAGTAGTTTTAGGGAAAATCGAGGGAGTTCCGCTTCAGACAAAATTAAAGAAAACTTTGAAGAAAGAGAAGGACAAGCCGAAGAAGGATGACGCATCTAAACGTATCTTAGGGCTGAAACCTGTTCCACGGGATGTTGTTGAAGTGACTGAGGAAGTTCATACGGAGTTCACTGTGAAGCCGAAGGTAACGGACGACTCTGAAGATTCCGCCCAACTTCCTTTGTCTGCTCCAACAGAAAGAAAGCTCTCAGTTGTTGGTTACCCAGGCGATACCATTGAGGTTGCAGGCGAAGAGAAAGATTTAGCTCATGTAGGTGTAGAACAAGATCAGGTACTAGGCATACCACTTAGTGTAGATGACACTGTATGCATCGAAGAGGTAGGTGATGTACGTCCTAAGGCACAGAAAGGTAAGAAAACGGCTAAGGTTAAGGTTGACGAAGCAAGCCCAATGGCAGAGGTAGGTGAATTTGGGGTTCAGGAGACTACAGATGGTTTGCCACAGCCAGACATTGTTGAACCGCGGAGAGCCAGTGAGGTCATGGATGAGCTCAGAGCTGCCCAAGTGGACAACCCACCAGTGGTAATGGATGGTGGAGTCACCTTTGAGGACGTCACAGACACGCAACAGACACCTAGTCCAGAACACGAACAGTTTACTGGTATTGAATCCACTGAGACCACTCCCTTGGATCTTCCAGGACCTCTCGAGGTCAAGAAACTCAAGAAGAAAGTAAAGGCGGAGAAGAAGGTAACTCCACAGGAGACGTACATTACAGAGGTCGAGGATGTTGTGGACAAGGAAGGCGATTTCCAGCAGCGTGGTCCTGTCAGTGACACTGCTTCCGTTGTAGTTGATGAGCGTGTGGAGGAAAATGCAGACGGTAAACGCGTAACAACTGTCGTCGAGGATTCCCGCGGTGTTCACGTGGTCCAGGAGATCACTTTCAAACGACCTAATGTATCAATTGAGGAAGTCACTGGTGAGTTTCAAATTTGAAATTGAATACTGTTATATTTAACTAAGAAATGCGACCAAAAAGCCCTACTAATTTTCACAGATGAGCGTCCTGAAGAGTTTACTGTGGAAGAAACCAAGCCAGCCCAGCCATCCGTTGGTGTGACAACGCACCAAGGCGTACAAATCTACGAAGAACGACCACAAGGCGAGATTAGTGATTTAAGCGCTCTAAAGGATTCCGGAGTCACAGCCAAAGAACAAATGATTCCTCACGAAGCTGTTAACGTAGAGGGGGTCGAAGCACCTGAGACAGCTGGCGAATTTGGTTCAAAGTTCCAACCGACCACATTTAATGCTGCTGTTGGTCTAAGCCGTGGTCTCGAGCAGGTTGCAATCTCCGAGATCAATACCGATGAAGGCCTAGGCGATGTTACGGAAGAACAAGCTAAAACAGTCAAACCGAAAGTCAATATTACGGAGCTTTCAAGTGTCCAAGTTGAATCTGTCGGTGTGACGGATCATGAGCAAGATTTCAAGCGGGGAGAATTCGGTACCCAACAAGCTAAGATTGTAGCCGAACATGGTATTTCTACCGAGGAAACCTTTGTACAAGAGACGGAGAAGAGTATGAAGGACTTTGAAGCACCCAAAGGCAACAAACCTGACTCGTCCTTTGTGCCAATTCAACCATTGGATGTCAGTACTACGCAGCCAGATGACCGTGTAGGGGAGTTCGAAGGTGCATTTAAACCTTCGACCGAACAAGCTCGCCCTGGTTTTACTCCACATGAGGCAGCAACTGTTGGTGACTTTGTGCCCGACGTCAAGGAGGGCAAGTTCCAGCCAGAGACCGCCACTGCAGCCCAAGGAACAACAGATTATGTTGACATCAAGACAGTCAGTATTAGTGAAGTCATGACACAAGATAGCACAGAAGCCTACGTGCCTGGAAAGACAGGTGCCGTCGCTGCACGTGTTGGTTTTGAAGAGATTTCCTCTGTTGGTATCGAAGGCACAATTCCATTGGAAGGGTTCTCCGAGCGCCAGCCCGACAAGCGTATTGCCGATAGTGCTGATCTTTCCACAGTTCCATTGGCAAGTGTCTCTGTCAGTTCCGAACAAGCCCACGAAGATGTGACCACATTTGAAGGAGAATTCAAGCCCAAGAGTGCCCAAGGTATCCTTGGACTCACACCTATTGAGTCCTACGGCATCAGCCAAGAGCCCACATTTGATTCTACTAAAGGATTAGAAACTGTTCAGCCAGCTGGAGTGTCTCTCACTCCTGGTCTGGTTCCGCACGAGGTTGCAACTTCTATTGAAACCACAGCAACCGAAAAAGAAGGCAAAGCTTCAGAGCTTGTCTTTCCAGCTGCAGCACAAGGAAAACCTACCGAAACCTTAGCTAAATCACTCCAAGCCACGGAAGTGACCAACTTTGAGGCAGAGGGCGCTGTGCAGCCCCTCAAAGGTGAAGAAGCAAAGGTAAAACTGAGCGCTGGAGAGTCTGTTGCAGTGACAGTTCAGCAATCACAAGACTACTCAAGCGAAGGTACATTGACACTGGAAAAGCCTCAGACAGACACTGGAGTGCCAGCCGTCGCGCATGCATTCCGTACCCCTGGTGTAGATGAGGCTGTACTTCTGGAGGCACCAAGTGAGTTCAAGGACAAAGCACCTACGAAGACCGAACAAGCGACACCAGTGCCTGATAAACCACGAGAGACATTCACCGCTGAGACAGTGGAGGCCTTCGGTACCACTAAAGATTTCACAGGCCCGGCTACAGACAAAGCTAAGACTATTCTGCTGCCACAAGAGACACCAACAGTTTCTGAGACGACCGCTGAGCTTGCCCCAGGTCGTTTTTCTCCTGACAAACTCACGACAGAACAAGCTAGCGAGACAACTCTGCCAATTCAAAGTCTTGGTGTGTCTGTTGACGAGCAAAGTGTTTACGCGACGGCCAAGAACATCGCTGAAGTTACCCAGGATACAGCTAAAGAGACGTATAATCTTGCTGTGAGTGCAGAGACTACTCTCACTCAGCAGCTTGATACATCAGACAAGTTCGAAACAACTGCCGAGCTTGGTGTAAAGGGTCACGAAGAACTGATTATGACACAAGGTGTCACCATTATCAAGCCTGACACTCAATCACCCACTAAAGAGTTGGAAGAGCCATTCCAGTCCATCGCCACAATGGACATGTCCCTCGGGAGGGGAGTGGACGTCGCCGCTGTCACTGGACTAGAATCTGTGGATGTTTTGCAGATGAAAGACCATACTGCTGTGGGTCAATTGAAAATTATCCCAACGGAAGGTATTACCGTTGCTGAAGTTGGAACTGAAGAGCAACCTAGTACCTTAACAACTATCACTACAGAGCAAGGTGAGTCTCGAGTTGAACCTGCTTCCTCGTTGTCCGTGTCCGAAGTGGCTGTGCTTGTAAAAGAAGATGAGTTGGCTAAAGCTTCTAGGCCCCATGAGAGTGAGGGGAAGCCAGTGCTAAGTATTGTAGAAGCCATAACTGGAGACCAAGTTGAATCCCACGAAGCTCTGGGTCGGTTCTCTCCAGTTGATAACAGTAATAATACTGCTACTGGGCATTTAGTTGTTGGCCAAACTGTAGAGAGCATTGTAGTCGAAACGCCAGATGTTACCGGCTCAGTCAAAGGCATTAAAGCGCCTGAGACAGCTACAGGCACTGCTGTTGGGCTACCGATGGATCAGTCCATTGCCATTCCGGAGGAAGCAGTCACATCCATTGAAACTGGATCAGGTAAGAGGCCGGAACAAGGTAAACTCCTCGCGCCTGAGCAACGTAGTGGTGTGTCTGTAGAGCAAGTAACAATCTCCGGTGTCACTGACGATTTGACAGTCAAACTTGACACCGCGAGCGCTTCCATTAAGCAAACGCCAGCTTCTGTAGATCAGTCTGCTACCGTCAATACGGAGCAGATCCTTGGCCGAGCTGCTTTAGAATCAGTGCAAGCTGATGATCTCACTGGTATCATTAAACCCGAAGCTCGCACTGCAACGGCCAAAGAATCCCAAGAAGAGCAGGCCAAGGTCACCGTTGAGCAACGCAAGATTCTTGGCAAAGAGAAAGTCACCGAGGCCAAGGTGCCTGAAGAGAAAGTTACGGAAGTTGAAACCAAGATCCAAGGGGTAACTGCAACAGAAGCTCAGATTCCTGAACAAAAGGTTACTATTACTCAAGAGATGTCATTGGCTTTGGCTAAGCCTGCTGAAGAAAAGGTCGAGCAAATTCAACCAAAGGAACTTACCGTGGAACTAGAGAAACCTGTCTCTGCTGTACAAAAAGACATCCCTGCCGCTATCGTCCCAACTATGACTACAGAGAAGACTTTGGGACTCGCCAAAGTTGAGCAAGAACAAGTGGAGAAGCTCGGTGAACTCACTGTAAAGGACTTGGGAGTCACTGCAGTTCAGACGGACATCCCTGTTGAGAAAGTCAGCATGTCCAAACCCACCCCGATGGCACTGGCCAAGCCAGAGCAAGATAAAATTGTAGAGATGACTACAGGTGAGTTTGTAAAGCCTGCAGAATTCTCTGCCACTGCGGTACCAAAGGAAATCCCGGTTGAGCAGGTAACTGTTACAGACAAAGCCAAACCACTTGCACTGGCTAAGCCAGGCGAAGAATCGACACCTGAAGAAAAGCTTAAAGAGCTGGAAGACAAGACCAAGCCGGTCGCTTCTGCAGAAGAAAAACAGATTCCACTCTCAGACATCGTAACCATCACACAAGAAACACCCCTTGCCAGACCAAAGGAAGAAGCCGCCAGGACTACTGAAGAACAGTATAGTACACTGGAAGAACTCAAACCTGAAGAAGCGCAGGCTCAAGAGAGGGAAACACCGGAAAAGAAGAAGGCTAAAGTAACCAAAAAGAAAGCCCTGGCCTTAGGTAAACCTGAAGAAGAAATTCCAGCAGAAGAAAAACTCGGGGAGCTGGAGACGAAAGCAGATACGGCCACAGCTGCACAAAAGGACATTCCAATCGAACAGGTCAAGGTGTCTAAAGAGACTTCAATGGCGCTGGCTAAACCAGATCAAGAAAAAGCACCCATTGTTCAAGCACAGGAGCTTGAAATTCCTTCCCAAACCACTGTAATTGCACAGGAAACAACTGTTCAGCAGGAAAGAGTACAAGTGACGCAAGAGAAGACACTGGCCCTTGCCAAGCCTCAAGAAGACAAACCAGTGGAGGAGAGACTTGGCGAGTTGGAGGTTAAACTTCAAGAAGCCCAGGCTCAAGAGAAGGACATACCTCAACCTAAGGTCAAAGTATCTAAAAAGAAGGCCATGGCACTAGGCAAACCCGAAGAGGAGAAACCCACTGAAGAGAAGCTTGGTGAGCTTGAGGTAAAGACTGAGGAAGCTCAAGCGCAGGAAAGCGAGATTCCGACCCCGAAGGTCAAGGTGACCAGAAAGAAGACCATGGCGCGCGCTAAGGAAGAGAAGGAACAACCAGTCGAGGAAAAACATGGCGAATTCGAGGTTCAACCTGAAGGTGCACAAGCGCAGGAAAAGGAAATTCCAGTTGAGCAGGTTCAAGTTACGCAAAAGACATCACTAGCCCTGGCCAAACCTGCTGAAGACAAGCCTGTAGAGGAGACGTTGAGCGAGCTGGAAGTAAAGACTATGGAAGCACAGGCGCAGGAAAACACCATTCCAGTAGAAAAAGTCGATGTGACAAAGAAGACGCCTTTTGCTCTCGCCAAGCCAGAGGAAGACAAGCCACTACCATTAGGCAAACTGGATGAACTCGAAGTAGTCCCAGAAGCTGGCGTCACAGCCACGGAACAACAAACACCTGAAAAGAAGAAGGCTAAAGTAACAAAGAAAAAGGCTCTCGCCCTCGCCAAGCCTGAAGAAGAGACCCCTACAGAAGAAAAGACAACCGATCTGGAAGTTAAGCAAGATGTTGCACAAGCGCAAGAAAAGCAGATTCCTGCACCCAAGGTTGAAGTCAGTCAAGCTGCAGCTATGGCATTGGCTAAGCCCGAAGAAGAGAAACCAGCTGACGAGAAGGCACCTGAATTCCAAGTCAAACCAGAAGAAGCCACCGCAGAAGAGAAAGAAATTCCAGTACCCAAAGTTAAAGTCTCAAAGAAGAAGACAATGGCACTTGCCAAGCCTGAAGAAGAGAAACCAACGGAAGAGAAGACGACTGAGCTTGAAGTAAAGCAAGATGTTGCTCAAGCGCAGGAGAAAGAAGTCCCTGTAGAGGAAGTTACTGTGTCCACAGAAACTTCACTTGCCAGAGCCAAGGAAGACAAGCAGCGTCCAACAGAAGAGCAGATTGCCGAGCTTGAAGAGGAGAAACCCGAAGAAGTCGGCCAAGCTCAAGAAAAAGAGGTCACTCTGAAAAAGGCCAAAGTAACCAAGAAAAAGGCTCTTGCACTGGCTAAACCTGACGAAGAAAAGCCAGCAGAGGAGAAGACTGGTGATTTGGAAGTCACTCAAGATCTTGCCACGGCCGAAGAGAAAGTTATTCCCAAACCAGAAATCAAGATCTCACAGCAAACTCCACTTGCCCTCGGCAAAGAGGATAAGGACAAACCCAAAGAAGACCAGTTGCATGAGCTTGAGGTGGAACAACCCGAAGGAGCTCAGGCACAAGAGCGCGAGACTGCCGCACTCAAGAAAGCTAAAGTCACAAAGAAGAAGGCTCTTGCTCTTGCTAAGCCAGAGGAGGAAACCCCAGCGGAAGAGAAAACAAGTGAATTTGAAGAGAAGCCCGAGGAGGCCAAGGCAGAAGAAAAAGAAACTGCACCTGCGCCAAAGGTCAAAGTATCAAAAAAGAAGCCTCTTGCACTTGGCAAACCAGAAGAAGAGCGACCCACCGAAGAGAAGCTTGGAGAGCTAGAAGTCAAACAAGACGTTGCAACTGCAACAGAGAAAGAGATCCCAGTTGATCAAGTACAGATCACACAGGACACTGCGCTTGCACGTGCTAAAGAGAACAAGCAACGTCCAACGGAGGAACAAGCTGTGGAACTTGAGGCTCAACAACCAGAAGAAGTCGGTCAAGCCCAAGAGAAAGAAATCACTCTTAAGAAGGCTAAGGTGACTAAGAAGAAAGCTCTCGCACTCGCCAAGCCGGGTGAAGAGAAGCCAGGGGAAGAACAGCTCGGTGATCTTGAGGTGAAACAGGATGTTGCTCAAGCACAAGAAAAGCAAATCCCTGTCGAGCAGGTCCAAGTCTCACAAGAGACTCCATTGGCTCTTGCGAAGGAAGACCAAGAAAAGACTGCCGAAGAAAAACTCAAGGAATTGGAGCAAACTTCGAAACAAATAGCCATAGCAGAGGAGAAGGAAATACCCCTTCCGAAGGTTAAAGTCACCAAGAAGAAAGCCATGGCTCGGGCCAAGGAAGATGCAGATAAACCCACGGAGGAAAGGGTGAGTGAGTTCGAGGAGAAACCTGAAGAAGCCCAAGCTCAAGAAAAAGAAATTCCTGTGGAAAAGGTGAAAGTCTCTAAAAAGAAGCCAATGGCTTTGGCAAAACCTGAGGAAGAGCAGCCGGCAGAGGAGAAAGCGCCTGAATTCCAAGTCAAGACTGAGGAAGCGGTTGCAGAGGAGAAAGAAATTCCACTGGAGAAAGTCAAGGTTACCAAGAAGAAAACAATGGCTCGTGCGAAGGAGGATCAAGAACAAGCTCCAGAAGAGCAACATGGTGAGTTCCAAGTCAAGCCTGACGTGGCACAAGCTCAAGAGAAGGACATCCCCGTCGAGGAGGCTAAAGTAACTGAAGCCACACCCCTCGCTTTGGCCAAGCCTAGCGAGGACAACCCTGCCGAGGAAAAAATTTCTCCCCTTGAGATCACACAAGAAACTGCACAAGCTGAAGAGAAGGAGATCCCTGTCCCGAAGGTTAAGGTCACAAAGAAGAAACCAATGGCTCGAGCGAAGGAAGAAAAGGACCAGCCAGCAGAGGAACAGATTGGTGAGTTTGAGGAAAAGCCTGAAGAAGCAATCGCTGAAGAGAAAGTAACCCCTGCACCGAAAGTCAAGGTGACCAAAAAGAAGGCAATGGCTCTTGCCAAACCTGAAGAGGAAAAATCTGCCGAAGAGAAGCTTGGCGAGTTGGAAATCACCGAGACCGTAGCTACTGCGCAGGAGAAAGATATTCCAGTAGAGGAAGTCAAAGTATCCAAGGAAACGCCCCTGGCTCGAGCAAAGGAAGACAAACAGCGACCTACTGAAGAGCAAATTGCCGACCTCGAAGGCGAACAGCCTGAGGAAATCGCAATTGCGCAAGAGCGGGAAACAACTAAACTCAAGACAGCTAAAGTCACTAAAAAGAAGGCTCTCGCCCTCGCCAAGCCCGAAGAAGAAAAGCCGGAGGAAGAAAAGACTAGCGAGTTTGAAGAGAAGCCAGAAGAAGCACAAGCCGAGGAAAAGGAAACTGCCCCAGCGCCAAAGGTCAAAGTCTCCAAGAAGAAAGCCCTTGCTCTAGGCAAGCCGGAAGAAGAACGCCCTGAAGAAGAAAAACTCGGAGAGTTACAAGTTAAACAAGATGTTGCAACTGCAGCAGAGAAGGAGATCCCGGTTGAGGAAGTCAAAGTCTCCAAAGAAACACCTCTTGCTCGTGCAAAGGAGGACAAGCAGCGTCCGACAGAAGAACAAGCTACTGAGTTGGAGACTGCGCAGCCCGAAGAGGTTGGTCAGGCCTCAGAGAAGGAGATCACCCTGAAGAAAGCCAAGGTCAGTAAGAAGAAAGCCATGGCTCTTGCAAAGCCCGGTGAAGAAAAACCTGCAGAAGAAATGCTTGGAGAATTCGAAGATAAACCTGAAGAGGCTCAGGCGCAGGAGACTGAAACAGCACCAGCTCCTAAGGTCAAAGTATCGAAGAAAAAGCCTTTGGCTTTGGGAAAATCTACCGAAGAGAAACCAGCAGAAGAGAAACTTGGAGACCTTGAAATCGTCGACACAACCGCCACTGCTCAAGAGCGTGAGATTCCAAAACCAGAAGTTCAAGTAACGCAAGAAACTCCTCTCGCCCTTGGAAAGCCTGTCAAGGAAAGACCAATGGAAGAAAAAACAGCCGAGCTTGAGGTAGAAGAAGAATCTGTTGCCACAGCGGAAGAGAAGGAAATTACCTTAAAGAAAGCCAAGGTCACCAAGAAGAAACCCATGGCTTTAGCCAAAGAAGAGCAAGAACAGCCGGAAGATGAGAAGCTTAGTGAGTTTGAAGTTAAACCTCAAGAAGCACAGGCTAAGGAGAAGGATGTACCTGTCAAGAAGGCTAAGGTAACTAAGAAAAAACCTCTTGCTCTCGCCAAGCCCGAGGAAGACAAGCTAGCTGAGGAGAAAGTCACAGATTTGGAGGTGCAACAGGGTATTGCACAAGCGCAAGAAAAAGAAATTCCCATCGAAGAGGTCAAAGTATCCAAAGAAACTTCTCTTGCTCGTGCTAAAGAGGACAAGCAGCGCCCGACAGAGGAACAAGCTGCCGAACTAGAGGCTGAAAAGCCCGAGGAAGTGGCACAGGCACAAGAGACTGAAATCACTCTGAAGAAGGCTAAAGTGTCAAAGAAGAAACCTCTCGCTCTTGCCAAGCCAGAAGAAGAGAAACCAGCTGAAGAAAAGATTTCTGAATTTGAACCAAAGACTGAAGAGGCCCAAGCGCAAGAAACGGAAGTTCCAACGCCTAAAGTCAAGGTTTCGAAGAAAAAGCCCCTTGCTCTCGCCAAGCCCGAAGAAGAGAAGTCGAATGAAGAAAAAACTATGGATTTGGACATCAAGCAAGACACTGCCCAGGCCCACGAAAAAGAAATTCCGGTTGAGGAGGTCACGATTTCCCAAGAAACTCCTCTTGCACGTGCCAAAGAGGACAAACAGCGCCCGACAGAGGAGCAAGCTGCCGAACTGGAGGCTGACAAGCCCGAGGAAGTAGCACAGGTACAAGAGACTGAAATCACTCTGAAGAAGGCTAAAGTGTCAAAGAAGAAACCTCTCGCTCTAGCGAAGCCAGAAGAAGAGAAACCAGCGGAAGAACAGATTTCTGAATTTGATCAAAAGACCGAAGAAGCACAGGCCCAAGAAACGGAAGTTCCAGCACCCAAAGTCAAAGTTACCAAGAAGAAGCCCCTTGCCCTTGCAAAACCTGAAGAAGAGAAGCCTACAGAAGAAAAACTTGGTGAGCTTGAAATTAAGGATACTACTGCTACTGCTGAAGAGAAGCAAATTCCTGTGGAAGAAGTCAAAGTTTCCAAGGAGACGGCGCTGGCAAGAGCAAAGGAAGATAAGGAGAAACCAGTCGACGAGAAAGCAGCTGAGTTTGAAGAAGCATCAGAAGAGGTCGCTCAAGCTGAACAAAAAGAGGTCTCGCTTAAGAAGGCTAAAGTTTCCAAGAAAAAGCCTCTAGCACTTGCTAAACCTGAAGAAGAGAAGCCAACAGATGAGCAACTTGGAGATCTTGAAATCAAGCAAGACACTGCACAAGCTCAAGAGAAAGAAATACCTCTGGAAGAGGTCAAAATATCCAAAGAGACTCCTCTCGCACGGGCTAAAGAAGACAAGCAAAGACCAACAGAAGAGCAACTCGGAGAGCTTGAAGCTGAACAGCCGGAGGAAGTTGGTCAAGCCCAAGAAAAAGAAATCACACTCAAGAAAGCCAAAGTCTCCAAGAAGAAGCCACTTGCACTGGCTAAGCCGGAGGAAGACAAACCAACGGAAGAGAAAGTCGGCGATCTCGAATTTAAGCAAGAAACTGCCCAGGCACAAGAGAAAGAAATCCCTCTGGAAGAGGTCACAGTCTCCAAAGAGACGCCTCTCGCTCGGGCGAAGGAAGACAAGCAGAGACCAACAGAAGAGCAACTCGGAGAGCTTGAAGCTGAACAGCCAGAGGAAGTTGGTCAAGCCCAAGAAAAAGAAATCACACTCAAGAAAGCCAAAGTCTCCAAGAAGAAGCCACTTGCATTGGCTAAGCCAGAGGAAGACAAGCCTACAGAGGAAAAACTCGGTGAACTCGAAGTCAAGCAGGACACCGCACAGGCTCAAGAGAAAGAAAT
>JAQIWI010002883.1:0-11227 GCA_034698825.1 Deuterosminthurus bicinctus | reverse complement strand
ATCAGGAATGGCTCCTGTCGCATCTGCAGTCGGTCCCAATGACCCACTTCCTGCACCCTCCACATCCATTATGCACAAACGGAAATGAAACATAATAATCTACATTCTTAGAAGAGATATCCAGGTCATTGCTGTCTACGAAAGGCTCAGAATGAATTCGTTGTATTTTTCAGCTCTAATTTTTGAGCGGTCATCATCATCAAGTTAATAAAAATCCTTTTTGAAATACAACTTATGCGTTCCCTTAGGCCATGCTACAGAGATTTTTATTGAAGGCGAACAAAGGAATTCAACATTTCCCGAGAGTAACTAGCAGGGCATGTATGACGCCCCCTATCCATAGGAACACTAGCCATAGTATAACATTTATCAGTAGGTCGCAATTGCAACCACGTTGAAGAAAGACTGCCAAAGGGGGTAGTAGGAAGCTCAAGATGACGTACAATATCAAAAGAGCCTGCTTGTCGGCCATCTTGGAGTGCCAATCTGTCCTTCCAGAAGACTCAGTCAGTAAGGTCACAGTAGCAAGCTTCGTTCGAGTTAGGGAATATTCACGGTGGTAATCGTGACAGCAGCAGTTTGTCAGCAAATCCTCGAGCGTTATGGTGTCTTCACTCTTCAAATTCTGCTCAATTTTTCCAATCCCTTCCTCAAGTTGTCAATTTGCACAGGACAGTTGAAGTGATTAATGCAGAGGCGTATTTAAAACATTTTTATTTGACTCCCACTGTCCGACAAGTCCGACTCCGACTTAAGAGTCGGAAAAAGTTAGAAAAACGATTTTTAGATTTGAAGCAAGTTTGCATAAAAAATAACACGTATCCTGGCAAACTTTTAGAGCAAACTCTTAGGTTACAGCGGAGATTATTATTATTAAACTTATTTCAGATGTTGTTGCATTGTGTGGACTTGTTAGTGACATGAATCCAGTCATCAACTTCTTCTGAATCCCATGGATTCTTCAGGTTGTTCGGGACATAAGTCAAAAGCCAATCTTGGAATTCGAAATCCTTCTCTGTATCGTCAGTTTTGTTTGTTTCTGGATGAGGACATTGCGCATCTATCTTGTGTAAGACATCCGCACAAGCATCCGCCACCATTTCCCAGTAGTCCAACTCACTTTGACTTGGTGGGGCAGAGAGCTGCTGTCGCTCTGAGCTCCCAATAGCTAAACTTATTGGCTCTACTTCCGCCACAACTTCTGCATACGTTCTCTGCTCAATGGAGTATGATTCGGCATGATTATGTGAGTCGGAAATAAAAACAAAAACATCTTACAGAGCTGCTGGTAATTGTGCTATTAACAGGGAGCAAGACACATTCAGTCTTGGGTACAATTTTAGTTGAAGCTCCTCCTGCCTGATCCCTTTTAGCATTTGAAGTCTCGTCGCTAATAGATTTTATTAATGATGACGCTGATGCAAATCTCAAGTCCGTTACTCCTCTCTTGCCATCTGTTCCCTTTGAACGTCTTGAGCCATTCTTGAGGTGACTTGAGGATTTTTTAGGCATTTTGAGCCTTTGGTGTAATGAGATTTCTAAAGTTCTTTTACCAGCAGAGCAGAACACTTTATGGTTAGCAGCAGAGACAGGCTGCGAGTTCAAAAACTCAAGTATATTTTTGCACGGTTTATTTCATGTTTAAATGTAAGTCTGAGTAACCGAGCCAATAGCAAAAGGTCATGAGTACTTGTTGGAACAGTCGACAGGTTAAGAAGAGGAACCTGACCCTGACGACGAAATTTTATCTGCTTGCCGAAGTTCAAAGGACAGGTCATCTGAGACCCTGGATCCCTTCCGCTTTTTCTTCCCACTCCCACTACTACTTCCACTTCCTTGCCAGCCTGCAATCTTCTCCTCAGTCGCATACGTGTACACAGTTTCGTATTCCGAAGATTCTGTGCTTGGTTCCGAGCTACTACCCTCACTCGTACCACCATAGCCATACCCACTGTAGGAGGGGTATCCGCCTGATCCAGAACCAGATTTCCCTGACTTATCGTAGCCACTGTATCCATAACCTGAAGGATTGTAAGAGCCTGACGGAGCCACACTTTCTTCTCTCGTCTTCTTCCCATCCAAGCCTTGACCCTGACAAGGAATTATACTTGGAGGCAAATAACCACAAATGACAGGCAGGATCCCATTGTCCAACGCATATTCCAACATATCCGGTTCGTCGGGCTCTATCGTCACGGTCAGTTCTGTGGCCATGTCGTTTTCAGGATTGAAAACAAAGTCCAAGCCCTCATCAGATCGACTTTTAGCTCCTTTTTTGCACACAACCTCCGACTCTCTAATCTTTAACATTTTTTTTGAAGGTATCTATGACATATGGAAGATAATGCAAGTAACTTACGTTTCATCAGTATTGCTGCCACTGTAGGGGTAGCCATTATCACTGTAGGGGTAGGGGTAGGGATATGCTAAAGGGTCCAGAGAGAAGTTCAAGTAATTGGTCATTTAATTTTATTATGAGAACCTTACAGTCACCGTAGGGGTACTGTGGATAGTCGTAGTCGCTGTAGCCATAGTCCTTCTGCTGCTTCATCCTCACCTCCTTAGGAACATAACTGCCCCCGCTGGGCCAGTAGCCACTTAATTCGTTTGAGTCTTTTGTAGTACCTTCAATCTGTCCGTAACCAGTTCCTGCTGGACTTGACGAGCCGTATGGATACGAGCCTTTGCCAGATCCATATGGAGAAGAACCATAAGGGTCGGTACTTTTACTGCCACTACCACTACCACTACCACTTCCCTTTCCAGATTTTTTCTTCGCGTGTCCAGTGGATCCCTTTTTAACCCGCGGAATTGGTGCCTCACATGGTGATGGCTGTTTAGGTAGAGGAAGTTCTAAGTCGCTTGTACATATTCCCTTGAGTTCCTCGTATGTAGTTCCCTTTGGATTTAACGACGGAGTTGGTGGACAGTGAATGATTTTAGGGTAGGCGCATTTCCTCCCACACCAGTCAATTCGTTCCCGCTGGCTGTTTATAGGAGAGAGGTACTGCTTGGCAGCGGCTGGGAAAGGAAAGGATCGTCTGAAAAAGTCAAAAGGGCAGGTGGCTGCATTTGTTGCGCATGTTGGGATGCTGAATGGAAGTCTCCCTGGATTAGGAATCCCTTTGATTTGAATTGGTTTTTGGGGATTACTTTTAGTAGGGATCCCATTAGCTGACTTGCTTTGGATGGAAAAATACTGGGAATTTCGGGGGGCGACACTGTGACGGGTGATTTGAGGTGTTGCCATTTCTAAATTTTTGTTGGAATGTGCGGTGAAATTTAACAAACACCAATGCTCTTTAAATGCCAATGCCAAAGACTTAGTTAGTTAGTTAGCCGTTAGTTAGAGTGATTTGCACCGCCATGAAGTGCAAAATGTTTCTCAAAAGTCAGTGAATTAGCGGTTGGAGCGATGGCAACAATGACGATGATACATGAAAGAAATGAAGCACGCACGCATGAATTATTTGTCTTTCAGAGCCAGCGACTTGGCTGCCTTTACAATAAATTTTGAAGATCTCCCAGCACTACGCATGCTGGTAGTTACAGATGTTCTAACCTTATTTAACATGGACGGATGGGGTACAGTCAGTCGAGGGAAAACGATGAAAACGGATGCTAAAAGTAAGGCCTTCTCTCGGATATTCAAAGCGTCTGGAATCTCGACGCCAAAACAGTCCTCCAACTCGGATGAGACTTCTGGAAATAGTTTGGCTATCATTCCCATCGTGCTCACTTTGGTCATTTGCGGTGGTAAGAAAGTGTCGTATCGCTCCACTTTGGCATCATTTTGACAACAGGCACAAAAGCACTTGCCAGCATCTTCTTTGCACCGCTCAATTCTCACCACGTCCTTGCTATTGTCATCAAGAACGGTGAAGACGGAGGGAGCACAACTGGACTGCGTTTGTCGGATTTCCCCAATAAAAGATGCACCTTGATACACCAAAATTTTCTGCAACCGATAAAATCCAGAACTTTAATTTTAAATTAATAATAACTTTATGCAGTTAAATTGGGCTACTCTACCCAGTAACTTACTGCAGGGTAAGACACTGACCCACGATTCCCTTCCATACGAAGTATCTCTCGCCCCAGGGAAGTGATCATACAGAATACAAACTCTCGATGTGGATCCGCTTTACTACTTCTCTGCCCATCACCTTTGAACTCCTGAATGCAGTACACACGATCACCATTGGGCAGGTACACCTCATACGAATTTACAACTTCAGCTTCAGCAATTACTGAAAAAAAACTGCTAAATTTCAGTGTGAGCAGCTCACAGATGAGTAAAGAAAAGGCTCTTACCAGTCAAATCCCAATTCACATGTCTGACGAACAAGAATTTACAGCGTCGTAATATTTCCAATCCAGGTGCTTTTGGGTCATATCTAGAACCCAAAGATTGTTTGGATTCTTGTCGCCCTTTTAGAGATAAATGTGGTCGCTTTAAATCTCCTCCTCCGGCAGGTACGTTGGTGTTCGTATTTCCTTGAGTTTCAGCCGCTCTAGATACTACAAAAGCCCATTAGCAAAACATTGACACGACAAAAGATATTGGAAAAAAAAATTAGTCTGCCAGTTTACCTTTGGCTCGGGTCCTGGCAACACTAACTGTACTCTTCCTATAGCGAGAAACTTGAGAGGCTTTCTTCATCTTTCAGACAGTCAGCATTAGACAAGTTTAAAGGGTAATTTTGATGCCGCACCACAGAACTGAAGTTTATCAATGAGAATTTGAACTAAATAAGTACTAATAACTAAATTACAAATTACATTGCTGAAATGTTAATACTTAAGAAAGATTCGTCGTCAGGTATCAGGCTCAGGCTCTCAAAGAGAATAGAATACCGTCTGGCTTGGCTGGCTAATGCCCATTCAAAGTTGATTTTACAATGCGAGCGTCCTAAATTCGTAACCATGAGAGCGATTATGAACTGTATGAATTCAAAGTGTGACCGTTTAATACAGAAAAACCGGGGAAAAATTGTAGATTATGAGACAATACGTAAGGGAAATGAAACGCAGGGCATGGTGACAATTTACATAATGAACTACTGATGCTTTTTGAAAGGCATATTATTGGGGAGGATTCTGCTTTGAAACTTGGCCAGTTTTTCTTTGCCATGATGAATCTGCTCGGCCACATCTTCTCGCTCATGATCTTGGAGAAGGCCTCCTCGGGCCACGACCCCAGGATGAGGAATATGCGGAAGTTTGTGGTGAATGACGGCATCTTGTAACTGCTCCCGTTTCCTCACCATCTCACTTCTCTTGATCCCATCCGCCCCATACAAAAACTCGGCAGGGAGTTCTGGAAGCTTATTGGACATTCTTCTTTCTTTCCTTCTGTGCATTTCTTCAATCTCATCAGTTTCCAACACGCGACCAAGTGGACCTGCGACAGGTTTGTAAGGTTTTTTGTCTGCATGGTGATGATGATGATGTGTTGAACGTCTGTGGGAGTGGCGATGGTGATGGCGATGTTCACCATCTGTGTAGTCGGGATCGTCAAACTTGTCGTCATTACTCAATTCATCCAAGTCAGGTTTGTGATGGTGATGGTGGTGATGATGGTGGTGGTGATGGTGATGATGATGCTCGTGATGACCTTCGTCTTTGCTGCTCCTTGTGGCCTCTGATGATGCTTTGTCAGATTCCTCTTTTTCTTTGGCTAGATATTCAACATTATTTGGCATTTTGTTGTACGAGTTTAATCATGTAAGGCAATTTGAGAAATTTATACGAACCTAGTTTAGCCTTTTCCGAGACTATCCGCCATACTTCATTGTCCCCAGGTTCAGGCAACATTTGACTAACTTTCTTCATCAAGTTTTGCCCAAACTCACCCAACTGTTCCAAGTGGGCGTTCCACAATGTCAGTCCGTCATCATTGCCTACAAAAGTGGAGCATTAATATGTTGAAAGTCAATTAGTTAAAAAAATAAAAAGATTTACCAGTTGTTTGGATTTTTGCTAGACACTCCAGCACGTGCTCTGTATCATCCCCAGCTTCAGCTTGGAGCAGTAGATGTGTTAACGCGAGTTTGAAAATATCGTCAAGAATGGAGTCTGCTGCCATACGACAAGCTCGAAGCTGTTCCTCTTTACTCAGTTCAGGATCCACAGACCAGTATCCTCCTAAGTCGGGGTCTTCGTCGTCTCCCAAATCATGAGCCCAGTTTTCAACTGGAAATAATTACAGATAAATTTTCAAATAATTGTCAGATAAATTGCTAATTAAATTGTACAGAAAATTGTCAGATAAATTCTAGAGTTATTTAAAGGAAACCAACCTAATTGTTTTCGCTTCATTTGTTTTTCTTTGAGCAGGAGCTCTTGGGTGGAGAAGGTTCGATGATCCGTGTTACTCCCGGCCCCAATGTCAAGCTTGGATATGAATTCGTGTAGTTCCTCCTGACTGTAAATGGCGGTGGGAACGTTGTGCAAAGTAGGGACCTCTAGTCTGACTTTGGCTTTTTTATGTGAATCATCCTCGTCATATTGACGAATTAATCGCTCCTCGGCCTCCAATGTCTTTCGCTTTCGCTCCTTCTCCTTTAACGTTGTTTCGGATTCCATCTGCTCTACTTCCGATTCCTTTGCTACAGATTTATCCTCTGCTTCCACCAGAACCAACTTTTTGGACTCAGTCTTCTCAGGAAGCTTGCGGGACGGGGGACGGCTTAAAAGTTTTTGTAGCGACAAGTATGATTTCTTTGTCTTGGCAGACTTACTGCTGGAAGTTTGATGCTGAATGTCGTCAGCATGACTGAATGCATCGTGAATACTTTGCCGTTGGCTGGCAGCCTCTTCACGTTTCAATTTGGGGTTGTAGCGCAGTTGGGGAACAATATCGTAGCGGTAGACTTTGCCATCAGTGGATACATAAGCAAATGGGATGCCATTGACTCCAAGTATTTCAAATGTTGGAGTAAATAGTCCAATGGCTGAGCCTGTCTCGCCTATAACTCTCCCGTCCTTCCCGATAATCCCAACAAGATTGCTCTGCTGACTTACAATTCGGCCATCGGCCCACACATCACCCAAGCAAGTCCGATGAGAGTCTTGATCAGCCTCAAGCTTCCCTTTACTATTGATCCGACCGATGACGATCCCATTCTGCCGAATAATTCGCACATTCTCACCCTTCCATGGGATCTTGCTGGACTTGAACACAGCTCCGTTGGGTTGAATGAAGCCAACCGGCCCGCCATATTCGCTTAAAAGATTCAAATCTTTGTGAATATCTGCCACTGTAGTGCCAAACTCGTCTACAATTTTTCGTGCTTCACCCGAGGCAATCTTGTCCATCATTTCGGCTGTTTTTGAGGCGTTTACACTTCCAATGCTGGATTCACGACTTCGTGTCCTACTTACTTCGACCAAGGAATGTCGAGATGTTGGTTTGAATGGATGATGTACATCAGGAAGATCATCGTCAGTGGGAGGAATCTGGTGGCCCCATTTACCTGAGCCTGGTACTACCACTTGCTTTCTCACCCGCATGTTAGTGACACTACGACGAGCTTCGTCGAATGACGTTTCAGCTTCTGATTTCTTCTTCATCTTTACTTTTCCAAAAATATCCATTTCAAGTTCTGTATTGCTCACATCGCCTTGACTGGAGTCGGAGTAGGTACGTTCTGGACTTTTCGGCCTGTGTACAGCGTCCTTATTATCGTCGTCCTCAAGAAAGCCTTCTCCAGGGAATTCAGTACGCGAGGATTTGGGAATCGTCGAGGACTTGGGAATCGTTGTGTCACTTCGAGCCGTCTTCTCGACTTTGGTCGACATTCCTCGTGCTTCTCGCGGTCCTTTTGGACCTTTGAATTCCTCAGTGACATCTTTTTCACTTTCAACGGCTTGCGCAGTAGACTTTTTTGTACTTTTTCTAGTCTCACGTTTAATTGTCTTTAGCTTGACCATCCCTTGGTCCTCTTTTTCCGTTAGAGTTTTATGGCGTTCTACTGTAGAAGGGCTCGTGGGTTTTTCGTCCTCGGACGACTTGGTGCGTGTCTTTTTTCTTTTGGGACCCATATCAGGTTCATCTTCATCAGCAGTATGAAGTCTATTTATGCTCGCTTCACTTGCTACAAGGACTATCTGTTCGGGCGAATAATCTTCGGCTATTTGAATCTGTCTGGCGAGCTGCTTGTTCCAGTGGTGTCTCTCTGAGGCGTCCTTCCTCACCCATATTCCATTTTCTTTGACGAGTACGCCTCCTTTGACATGAGCGGCGTGTCTATTCCATCCGGGGAGTGGGAGAGCACTTGAGTGTCTAAACTTGCTTCCTAGTGGAGCTATTGGAGCTTCGTAAGTGCTCTCAGGATCTATGGGTGGGATTTGTTTTGGTAAAGCACGGAATTTTCCGATACCGATCTGTTCCACATCAGCACCAACTCGACCAAGTTCTGTGAAGCCTTCTTCCATGACGACGATGCCATCTGGTGTGATGTACCCGATGACTTCTGTTGTGTTGTCCCGAATGGTTCCATCGGTGGGGCGGACTGTTCCGATGACATTGGAGCAGTCGTCAATTATGAAGCCGTTGAAGAGTGCAAGCGAAGCATCCACCGGCTCCGGCTCCCTGTCCTTTGTGGCTGCAAGGACCAGCTCACGAATGTCATCAAGGAGTTTGTTCCTCTTGGCCGTTTCAAGAGAGACTTTGCGAACTTCTTTGGGTTCTTTACTATCAGTGCCAGCAGCAAAGTAGCCTCCTATGGTAGCTGTAGATGTTGGTTGAGGTTTCTTTCTTTCGTCCAAATGGTGCAGGGAAACATCAGTAAGGGAAATTTTTCGATGCTTTGTTATAGCCACATCATGAATCCGCTCGTCAACTTCCTGTTTTGCGCGCAAGGCTTCCTCATTATCCGAGAATTCATTTCCATACGGCTGGAGGATCTGATTCAATTCTTCGTCATCCAGCCTCTCGTACACTGGCTTTCCAGAACTGTCATAGCGTTGGTGAATATTAAAAACCTTGGAACGTTCCGGCAGAACGGAGAATGAGCGACGAGGGTATTTTTGACGGAAATTTTGTTGCTGAAAGCGCGCCCTGTAGGTCCATTTATCTCGCTTGGCACTCTCAGTTCGAGCTTGCTTGAGGATCTTGGAACTCGCTGAAACGACTTCTCCATTGAGCAAACGAATTTTCCTCGTCTCTAAAATCGTCTCGATTTCTGCATCGTTCAAACGATCTACAATCGGTTGTCCGTCCACGTCGAATTTTTCCTCCTGTTCAAATTCTTGATGCTCTCCAAGGACCATTTTGCCGGGAAACTTCTGCTGGAATATTTGTTGCTGCATGCGCGCCTGAATTTCTTCCTGTTCTCGCTTCTCCATTTCGTATTTTGCATCATCCTGGAGCCCGTGGATGTGAAGGTAGCTTGTGCCATTGAACATCCCCGTTTCTGCTAGTTTTTTCAGCTCCAAGTGGTCCAATCTATTGACGATGGGTGTTCCTTCTAGGTCCTGCTTTTCCGACATGGTGTACTCGTGGAACTCTCCTTTGGGTAGCAGATAACCCGGGAAGAGTCGCTTGTAGTTGTCCAGTTGGAGCTTTGCCAAGGCATCCACATTCTGCCGTTTTCGTATTTCTCTACGAGCCCCTGATCGGATTTCATCGTGTTCTTCCAAGACAGTCGAGCCTCCGTCGATGTTGGTGACGACACCTTTATTCACAATTCGATCCAATTCTTCTGTCGACATGCGAGCCAGGATTGGAGCCCCGTCGGCATAGAATTTCTCCTCGTGGGTATACTCTTCATATCCACCATACTCGGTGCGCTTTGCTGGGTGATTTCGAATTCGGGAGACTCGCTGAATCTCCTTGGCGGCCATTCGGCGTCGATATAAACGATTATTCTTTTCATCTTGAACGGCCTGACGTAAGGCATCATCCACCTCTCTAGTTCCGTCAAAAGTGGGGAACTCCCGGCCCTCAAGAAGAGACTCAATTTCAGTTTCCGTTAGCAAAGCTACATCTGGATTTCCTGAGGCTGGATCCAGTTTCTGTACCCAGGTGAGGTCGGAGCCTTTGCGAGCCACGAGCATTCGGTATGGACCAAAGTGCAAATCGTCCGAGAAATTTGCGTCCGTCAGGCTTTCGTCAATTGTCACTTTGGCTGTGGATATTCTCCATTAAATATTGTTAGTACGTATGGAGTGAGTAACGTGACAGACTTACACATTGCAGCCATTGCCTCCTTCTCCTTCTCGTACTCCATTAGGCCTTCATTAAGAAAAATTTCAATCTTTTCCTCGTCCATGTCGATCCCGTCACCTTTCTTGAGGTCCGCCAGTGTCATTTCTGGGAACATCATGAGCAGGAGTCTCAACTTTGCTTCCATGATCACCTGGTCCACAAGTCTGGTAGCATCCGGTGCCAGAGCATTTGTCATGTGTTCTGCTTCCTTTGCAATCTCGGTGACAAATTCTTGGTAATATGGCTCAGCGTAGAATAGCGACTCGATTTCCAACTCTCCCACGCCCAATAGGGCAGCGATAGGAAAGACTTCTTCGTTGAAAGCTTGTGCAGCAATCTTCATTTCCTCGTAAACTTCCTCCGAGACGTCCTTCTTAATGAACTTTCGAGTTACTTGAATGTCTTTGAGCACCTCGTGGGTCCTGTGAAGCTCGTCTAGTAGATTTTTACCGATTTCTGACAACAAGTCAATTCGCTCTCGTGATCCAGGCTCCATTCCGAGGTCGGCCATGGCTAATTCAATCATTTCCGAAATTGTTCGATAAATCACCGCCCCATATTTTCGCTCGCCAGGCGGGAGCATAACGTTGTAGAGCATTTCCTCAATTATATTTTGAATGAGTCGATTGCGAACCATGGTGTTTCTTGCGATAAACTCAACAGAGGGGGCTTCGAGTAGGGAAATGGTTTCCGAACCTTCGTCCGAGCCAACGGGTGTAATTGTTGCAGGATTCAGGTAAAACTTTGTTTTGCAGGTCATTGGTAGTTCCGCAGTTTTGCTGGTCCGGAGGAGGAGCGCATGGGGAAATCCTTCGTTCTCACAAAATTCTTTGAAAGTTAGAACGTCATAATTTCGGCCACGGTAAACTTTTTTCCGTAGGAACTTTTCCATCGGGACCATGCGCATGATGGCGCGCATCAAATTGGGGCGAGGGATGAGAAGGACTTCACGAATCTTGGCTGTGATTGCCTTTACCGAAGAAAGGCAAGAACTTTATATGGAATAATATTTAT
>JAQIWI010002882.1:0-11228 GCA_034698825.1 Deuterosminthurus bicinctus | reverse complement strand
AGGAATTATCAGAATTGGATGCGGGGAAGATTTCCGTGGGGAGGAGACATATTTCGAAGGCGTTAGAAGCTTTCAAACCATCCCTGCCGCCTGAAGAATTGACTAAGTTTACGAGGATGTAAGTCTCAGTTTGTTCTTCAGAATTTGACGTACTCATTGTGTAATTTTTGTAGTCAAAGACTGCTTGCTGAATTGCGCAATGGAAAAATAAATTAAAAGACATTATATAACCGTTAGACCGACGTGTTGTGTGTAGTGAATGCAATTAGAGCTTCTATGATGAACAAGTTAATTATTTTATTTTGCTAATTGCTGGATTGATGTGCCCTCTTAGCAAGAACAGAAGTTCTGTTACGGAACTGTCTCACTTGAAGTTCTATAAACTTTTATTTTATTTTATATGCTGACAGATATGAGCTTTTCTCTCCATCGAAGGAACGGAAAAGTTCAAAAGATAGACGAGCTGACAATGACGCATTGATGGAGGCCGGGAAAAGAGTGACATTGGCTTAAAAACCCTTTTAAATTATTGTGAAATGAGCCAATATTCATTCAGTCTGAATGAGGAGATGAAGACGAAGAAGAAGAAGAAGCTGTAGTCATCACAAAGTTTTTCCCTTCATCACGAACAAACAAACGAAATTTTTTAAACTACAACTCTTGACTTATTGCATTGCATTGTACACATATCGACTTGTTTGTATAACTTCCTGTTCGCAGAAGAATTAAACTGTTCTGAAAAAAGCCATAATTCTTCTGAAAGTTTGCCTTGTGACTTATGTAGTTTTGAGCTTGTAGGACGGAGACGGGGACATTGTTGAGGATCATTTCGTGTAATAATGTACTTTTCAAGTGCTTTTCCACTGACTTTTAACCCCTTGAGCTGGAGCGTAAGTGGAGAAGTTGGTTGCAACTTGGACGGAGGAGAGGAGTTAGCATGGATGTTCCCGTGATAATACATGCTCATTTACATTAAAATTTACAACCCGCTACAGACTTTATTCATGTGTGTATAGTGTAAGTTTTCCCTAACTCACAAATGCAAATGAATAATGTATGAAAGTTTTTGAGGAATAAAGTTGAATAGGAAAAACTAACAAAGTCATCATTATTTGCTTTTCAATGAAAAGCCTATTCTGGCAGTTAAGAAAAGTTGTTTCCTTATATGCGAATGTGAGTGAACTCACCCCCGTCATCACGATGTTGGTGATGATGAAGAAGAGGGCTAAGTTTCAAGCCTTCCACATTCCGTTTGGAATGTATCTGCTTCCCATGTGCCACACGTACTGTATGATGCTCCCTTTATCAATCCGTCTCCCATGGAGATTTCCTGTAGTAAAGCTATACATTTGTGTAAAAAGGGAGAAGAGCTACGAGAAGTAAGCGGATCAGTGGTACTATCACTACTACATGTGTTCCATCGGACGTCGGACCAGATGATGATGATGGTGACTATACGTGTAAGACGCCTTGTTCTTGTTTGTGTTAGCACCGCTGTTGACTTGATATCATGCTGAGACTACAGAGCTTTTTGAAGGTAAACCACGCAGAGGAGAGAACAGAAGAGTGCTGGGCTGTGGGGAAGAGTTGTGCGATAGGATCATCCGACGACCCTGTAACATTGAAATCCATCTATTTTATTTCATTAAGACCTTCAGTGACAGGCTGAAGACATAAAAGTGGGTTCATATATGTTATTGTATACACAGCAATTTTTGACAACAGTGGAAAGATCCATCAATCACAATTATGAATAGCTATAAAGGCACTGATTCAAAGGTGTAAACCTAGCATGAAGCCACAACAGGAGATACAGACAAAGAGAGAGCGAATAAGGACCATATCATGATAATAATAGCATGTTAGTAGTAGTAGTGTGTACCTGGATCATCAAACCAACCATGTTATCGCTATCAAGTATAAAGGAGCGGGATGGATGTGCGTGTATATATTTTTGTTTGTCATTGTTGCACTTTAATTGCACGCTATTCATCCCTTTTACACTCCCCCGTTATCTCATAAAATGCATTCCATTTAAGTTTCTAATACATTCGCTTTCATAGTTGTGCGTGATGAATAATAGAAGCCAGATTGCTCTCATTTTCTAACTCTGATATTAAATTCAAATGTTAGTACTAATTATTATTATTGCTGGAAGCAATTATTATTTTAAATTGTTTGTGATCATGAATTCATGCAAAAGTTTTATCACGGGCTGTGGAGTATTCTCCTCGTTTACCTTCTTGCAGAGGATAATAAAGAGAACTTCGCAGACCTCGTGTCCATGTAGGGCTTGTTGAAAAAGTAGTTGGGCGGTAGTAGGATGAAAAAATAGAGGTATTGTGTGTGTGCCTCTATATGTTCCATGGTTGATCATTTTATGAGGGATTGTCGTCTTGGTATTAGTGTGAAGAAGTAACAAAGAGTACAATAGCATCATTGTGCGCAATCCAATAGAAAATGGTCCAGAGTCCCCGTTTCTTGTCGATTTCTCTTTCTCCATTGACTCGACGACGAGCATGTCATTGGAATGGGAAATGTGGCTGTGCCATATCCATGTGTGCGTGTGTGTGTATGTGTATGTGAATTTGAAGGCGTATGGATACATTGAGAGAGTTCGGGGATTCGGACGTGTGCACACTTAAGAGGCATGACAAGATCACTTTGTATGCAGACCAGAACTCTGAACTGGGGAATAGAAGTAAAGGTTTCCTTTGTCCGGCCTCCAATCGGTCCCCAATGAAATTATTCTTTGTTATGCAAGCCGAATGCTAAATTGACAAGATTTTTATTTCCATTCTTTGACTGAGAGAATTTACTTTGAACACGGCCTTGCTGAACATAGACGATCACAATGGATCCACATACATACTATCCTCCTCTGCAAATCCACAGTCATGTAACTTTTTGTCTGCGTCCCTGTGTTCGAGTGTAGTTGTGTACAAAACTCCAGTATTTTATATTACGTGTTCATTCTATGCATTATTATGATAACAGGGGGCCTATTCTTGAAGAGAGAGCGATTTGATCAAGCGAAGGAGTAGTGTGCTGCGGCTGTGACATTGTGTGTGAGCGAAATAGCAGCATACCCCTGACTCTCTGGGTCCATTGCCTATATGTTTAACGTGGCACATGCACTATCTGCACGGAACCGCAACCGTCCTCTCATAATCGATTTCAATCTCCCATTCCCACTCTAAACCGTTTACTGTTCTTGTTGAATATCAATTTGTTTGAGAAAAGATTCCCTTGTTATCAAGCTATGCTTCGCTTCTTTCGCTCCATTTCCCGTTTCCTGTGACAGAGAAAAAAGGAGTGACAAAGAGAAGTTGCGTTGTGCCAACATGGAGGCCCTTTGCGACTGACTTGCTCACTTTCCCCTCCATCTCACTTCATCTGTTCCACCGAAAAAGATATCGGTTTTAAATGTAGCTTCTGTGTTTGATTTTAATGGAGAATTGTGCATGTGTGTGTGTGTGTGTGTGTATGACCCATATCTTTTCCCTGCTTTCGTAAGTTGAGTCTCAAGAACTTGTATCAGCTTCCCTATTCATTTCTACGTACGATCATGCGGAATTCGTCAAGATTTTAAAAAGTAATTCACACTGTTACATCCAGCTGAGTTATGGACAAGAATTGACACCTCCTACGGCTGCTTGAACAGGATGAATCTGTATGATCCGTATGGAATAAAATGGTTTATCATGCTTCCAAATGTGTGAATAGAAAGCGTGATTTGAAAGTCATTGTGATGAAGACATATGATCCCATGGATTACATGATCCCTTTAAATGGATTTTCACTGACTGAGAAAACGCAAGTTACTGCTAATAGGCAGATGAAGTAGAGGAGTAGGAATGCTAGTGGAAGATATCATCATCCTCATCACATCACCATGATTCACATCAGATATGCTTCGTGTGCGTTATGCCATGCATGCGGCGGTCGGCTGCACGCACTTGACTTGCTCAGAGGTAAAAGAAGAGATGGGAGGATTTGGAGATTGTTGTTGGAATGGGACCATTTTCCGAGTTGATGGGCTAAGCCTTCATATGTGCGTCTGGGTACACGACAGAGAGAGAGAGAGAGAGAGCAAAGTGTGGGGGAAATGTGTGGAAAAAAGTACTAATGTCTCTTGATGCGCGCACACTAAAAGGCCCGTGGTAACACGACAGAGAGAGAGAGAGAGGCAACATGGCATGAAACATAGTTTATTTTACATCAGCCAGGGAAACGAAGGGTGATGCGAGCGATGATGAGATTGTCAAGATGATTATTGCATCTGTATGTATTTTCACAATGATTTGCTGGGTTTCATTTCATTTTCGTCTTCCTAGTCCAGCCTACCGTGTTATATTTGAGCTGGATGGAGAGGGATAGGAACAGTAGGAGGCTGTCAAAGCGCATACACAACTACTTTCACTATGGAGCAGAAAGCAGAGAAAAAAGACCAGCGGGCTTGTGTGTTTAGTTTGTCGCAAACATTAATACTCGGAGAATTGAACGAGCCTCTTTCCAATGCGAGTGATGTACAAGTTACACATAACCACCACATAATAGCAATCAGCACACACTCCACATGCTATGCTACATATACATCTGAGTATTTAGCTTGAAATAGGGAGCCCTCCACAGTCTATTCCCGACCGCATTCGAGTTGAGCGCGAGGAAAAATGAAGGCTACCGCTGCGGCAGGTTTAATTGAGCATGAAATCATTCCAATGGGATTCACACCACTTTCCCGCCCTCATTTCGGTCCTTTAGTTTGTCAATTTCCACTTGTTTCCATTCCATGTCCTTTTTTTTAACTCAGCAAACCTCACCTTCCTTCCCAAATCTCTTGTTTATATTTCTTCCTCAAATGCGGCTCACTCCCTGGCGTCCCTGTCTCTTCTGTTTTCGTGTATTCCTCAAATTATAATGTAATATAATTCATCGTCATTTCTGTCCCCATTCTGTAGCTACTATGATGGGATTTGGATGTTTATGTGTGCCCCATGGGCTGTGTCTGTCTCTGTCGCCTCTGTGTGTAGAGTCGTTTCAAAGTTGTCCCCTCCAGCAGTATTTTCCAGTTTAAGTTCCTCATTATGATCATCATTTCATTATTTTATCAGCACGCTTTTGGTCTCTGCGATGCTCATCCGCTGTGTTGGCATGTCATCATCTCAACTAACCACCACTCATAACAGAGTAAAAAAAATTAAATTTATTGATTTTCCTGCCTCGTTATCATTTTGAGAATAAAAATCTTAGAAGTATCGTGCGAAAGCCTACAGGCACCCTTACGGTCTGAATTTCGCATTAAATTTATAAAAATGTGTTACATCTTATGGAGATATGGAATTTAGGACAAACTTTGGGGGTGGATCTGTCAAAGTGTCACAGTTTTCCTTTGCGTCCAGAATTTCTGGATGCTATCGGCATTCAATGAAGAGCACACATGAACAGTACATTCCTTGATTACATGAATCTATACTAGTGTATACAGTTGCATACATTCCAGACTTTTGGGTTACACGGCTGAAATCACAGTTTCGCTTGTACAGTCAAAAAATTAGACCCTGAGAATGTCTAAGGAAAATTTGAGATTGCTTTGTTTTGTTTACTTTCTCAGGCAGCAGGCTGCCGTTTGTTTTGCATGTATATGAGAGAAAAATTTGGGAGAAAAAAAGTGAAATGACATTTAAGGTCTTGTGTGGTGACAAGAAATATCAGAGTAAAGGATCCAGTATTTGTTCCATAATTCTCTCTATAGGTCACCCTTATTCTAACAAACAGTTATTTAGGACTGACTGGCTGATAAAGAAAAAAAGGAAATATTATGATGAAACTTTGAGAGTGAAAAAGATGCGTGAGAGGAGAAGACATTTATTGACGCTATCAATGGATGCAAGTGTGTGTGTGTGTGGACATAATTGTCGGTAGGAAGAATATGTGTCTGTGTGAGGGCATTGTTTCCGTATCTTTATTTGCTCCTCCTCGGGATATGTTTGCAGTGTGTACACTAACGCAGCGACAACAAAATACACATATGCAGGCTTACACTACTCTTAATATAAAAAAGTATATGTGAGATACATAAAGTACGCACGTAGGATTATCTGCGTGCACATGAACCAAGAGTAAGAAGAATCTACGCTATCATGATGCTAGTTTTGTATGTGAGTGTGCACTTACAAAACGAGAGCAGCAGCGTGGAGGAAAACTTGAGTAACTATATTATCTTCCCCTTGACTCTTGGAGTGAATGAAGACCTTCATTGTATTTGTTGTAGTCACTGTGAGCTAAGTAAATAGAGAAAGAAAGACAACATGGACTGTGAGAGAAAAGGAAACAAAAAGGGCGGAGAAATAAATCCTACGATACCCCGCTTCCTATGTGTACACAGACGAAAGAGTCCCCCAGAAATGCAATTCCATCATCCTGTTAATCTCGAGGACCTACTCCACAGCTTCCAAATTTATGATGACCATTCGGTCATCATGTACTCTGCTAGAATCAAGTTAATCTTATGGCAGTCCTCTCATATATAGCATAGCATGCACCGTCCTCAAATTTTTCTATTGAGAAAACAGCTCGATAGGTCTATTGAATTTAATAGAACAACATAAATCATCACATGTAAATGTAAGAATAAAGTTTGCCGTGGAGATAGTGGAAAATTAGCACATTCACTGAGAATGAATGCAAAGATTTAACGCTTGAATCCCAGCAGAAGAGGCCGGGCTAATTTTGTGACCGAGGGTGCGATTATTGGGCTGGTGGGGCGATAATACGTTTGACAGGCGGCAGGGATGCAGACCCCAATGGAAATAATGTATTTTGTGGCCTTATCTGATGATGTGCAAGTGGAAATAGAATGGCGGGACAAGAAAAGTATTAATCGAATCGCGAGCAAAAGGCTCCATGTCTGAAGGGGAACTGATTAGGAGTCTTTTATTCTCCAATTGAGTCTCTCTTTGTGCAACTCTTTTCTGTTCCAACTGTGATTATATTATCGAGACGATGACTGAATGCTATCCACAAAGTCTTCTTCTTTTCCTACATTTCACTATGTGAGCGGGTGTCTCTCTGTTTGTGCCCGTGAAAGCCAAGGGTCTCTTGACTGACAGCATCAATGGTTCCCTATTTCCTTTCACTTCATTCATGCTCATGATCGCAGTTCTATCTCACTTTCCTTTCTTCTGTAACAAACGTATGTTACACGCACACACAATGTCTCATTGTTGCTAGTGCCCATCATTATTCCTTTTGTTTCTCCATTTAAAGCATATCTAGTTGCTGTTAAGGGAGGAAGCGCTCACAGAACAGATCTTTATGTTCTTCTGTTGAAAAATTGGTGTACGGGTGTTCAGTTCCTCCGTAGCTATTTTGTACTTGGCGAGTAGCATTATTCCTCATTACCTCCACCCACACGAATAAAATTCAATGTGATGGACATGAACCAAGTCCAAAACTATAGATGTTTTAACAGGCCAGATGATTTCGTGGAAGTGTTGATTTCTAGGCTTCAAAATTCATTGCTATTCCCCCAATCCCTTCAATATGTGAAATTATTGATGCACTTATCAACAACTATTACACGTTCATACAGGGTTACACAGAATGACTGTCCTCTACAAATCCTGCATTTTCGTCTAAACATTCCAGGCGGTACAACTTTCCACTGCATTGTCATAGAAACGGGCAGTGCATAAATGATATGAAATATGTGCAGTATGTGCCTTACCCGCTGATCGGATACTGTTGTTCATCTATGGGCATGACAAAAGGGGTGTACTTTCAAGGTTGCTACACTAGCTCGTGTAGCATGAATGTTTTGGATGGGAGGAGGAACTTCCCCGTTTCCCTTGCGTATACAGCCCGTCTGTTCTGGGCGTGATTGAAATGGGCCGGAGAGTGAAAGTACTTTCACTGATACCACTAAAGACCGCGGAGAGAATTAGAGAGGGTTGCCAAGCGGTGGCCTCGTACCTCTAATGAACTTAATAGAATCTAGCTATCTCGTATATAGGAATTATAAAGCTCATAATGGGCCTTTATGGAAGCAACTATATGAGAAGACAAGAGGGAACATTGGTGTATATAGTGGGATAATATGATGAAAGAAAGGGAAAAGTATGAGAAAAGATTGTTGGAGAACGTGCTTGGTGGTAGTTGTGGTAATATGTGCTGTGGTACTAAAAGGGCGGAGAATAAAGACAAGCATGTGTGTGTGTGGGTGCGTGCGTGTACATGACTTTAGCTTTGCGTTTTCTGTCGTATGCCTTGCCAAATAGGGTAATGAAGGGCGGATATAGTGGCAATATATTGTGGCATAATGGCCCGGAGGTGTTTGCCGATAAGAGAGTCCAGCCATTTGCAATCTTTAGTCTGGGGGAATGGGCCGTGGTAGAGAAAAGAAAAGGCGGTGGTGGTGGCGGGTGGTATTATTATAGCATAGTGTGCCTGTAGTACGTAGTGTGCGTGTGTCTAGCAGCTCGACAGAGACAGAAAGTGGTGTGAGAGAAAGAGAAGATACTGTGTGTCGGTGTTATGCTAGACTTTGGGAAAGAATGAAAACTGGAAGCATAAAGAGAGTCGACTAAAGGGCCTTGTTTGATTTATACCTCAGAGAAAAGAGAGATAGTGAGTGTGTATTTTTTCAACTTGCTCTCTTCCCATTTCCGTCCGCGTGAAGAGAGAAACTCCCGCTTTTACTTTTACCCATTTCATGTCACTTGCCGATAAGACAGCATAGTTACACTTTACACCAAAATCAACGTAATGCACCTCCCAACAACACACATACGCACACACTTCCTACATAAACCCAAAAGGTACATATGGGAAATGTGCTGCTCACTGGTCTATGTATCTCTCTTGCAAATACTCTGAGGCACGAAGAGCAGATGAGCGTATTTATGTATACAAAATGAACGTATAGTTTGAGTGAGATATCAGTTGGCAACATTTATATAGGCTTACTCGTTTACACACAAAATAGCAATAGTGTGTGGAAAGGCAAGTAGTCTATAGGAGAGTCAAGTAATACTTTGGGAATGCCATCATCATATACATATGTGTGGAGTTCTTCAAAACGGCGTCATCCTCTTCTTTCCTTCAATGTGCACACAATAGCAAAAAGACATGCTTGTGGAATAGTGCAACATTTCCATTGGCTGCTTAAGCCTTTTTTTTTCATCGTAAACGATGATGATGACGGGAGGAGAGAGTGGAGCTACAGAAAAACGTGGAAGTATACAGCAGCCCGTTTCCATTCTCTCTATTCTTTTCTATATTATAATCATGTGACACACAATACAGGGGAAAAAAGCAACATCTCTCCTTTTCTGTCAACCTCACAAATTATCAGCGGTTGCGGAACATGTTCTAAAGAGTCAGCTTTCTTGAGCCTCTTGTGCGTCGCTTCCGTCTCTACTTACACCAATGCTTTCTTTTTCCAATACCATTCAGCCCTGGCTGGAGTCAATGTGAAGGGTGCCACTGTGAGCTGCTCTACTATCAGACAGGGAAATTCTTGACGTCAACTTCTCTCTCTCTCTCTCTCTCTTTCTAGCACTCACACACAAGTCGTTCTTCCTTTCTTTCCCTCCTTCCATCTCACATGTTCTCCTTTATCCTCCACTGTTTCCTTTGACTTTGTTCAGCTTTTGAGGGAAAACAAGGCTTGAAAAGCTATCGAAAGAGATCCACTTGAATGCGTCTCATCCACTCTTTGTCATTGCTCTTGTTGTCGCTCCCAGTGTTATGTGTGCTGCTAGGTGTAACTCTCTATTCTTTTTCAATGGTCAGGGCTATAGTTGACGTACGTGCTTGCCCTAGGCGTGACAATATGGATGACCATCATCCCTCTGGTTTCCTTCCATCGTATTCTGTGATAAATTCGTAGTGTGGCTCATAGACTTTGAATGGGCAAGTGTATTTCAACGATAGATTTTGCGGTCAGGTATATAATTAGCAGCTGATACATAATTGTAAATGTATGCGACCACAAACGAAAGAGTTATTCGCAAGAAATGGACGTGTGCTTGAATAGATTAGATTCTGCACACGTGTCAATGGTCTCAAGTGGATGAAATGATTCTGGTAGTATAGCTGTAGAGTAATATTCCATGCTCATCTCGAGTGGGCATGCTTCACAATTGAGATGCTGGCAGAAAGGGAATCAAAATGGGATGAATTAGCCGGTGACGAAGTTGATTGGAAAATACAATGCTTTATCGTAGCATACACAAAGAAAAGAGATTAGAGAGGGAGATTGTGAACGGTAGTGTCTGTTATGGTATCATAGAGAAATACAAGCACAGGCCATTGTCCAGTTGTATGCAAAAGCAGCAAGTGCATGTACGTAAATTATCACTGTGAGACAGTATACGATCATTGACATCTATTTTTTCTATCCTACTGCCTGCCAGGTGTACGAAAATGTTGAGTGTGTGTGTGTGGAGTGTGAATTCTATGATTGCATTAGTTTGTCTATGCCCCCGTCTATCAGTGAAATGATATGTGTTCTATTGCGCCCTCCCGTCAATTATGCTGCTTGCAGCCCTGTAAACCAAGTAGTAAACCATGGCAGCTTGCACCGTAAGCTCTTCTTCTTTTATTTACTCTTTGTAATGTGACAAGTTGTCGTGGCATAATAGAGGAAATGTGATAAAATGTACGATAAGTAAGATAACTCACAGTTGTATAAGTGATCAACTGTAGTATCATTACCTGTCCTTAGGAGCCTCTAAATCCTCTGACTCACAATGACTTCCTCTTCATAGGGTTGTATCAAAGAATAGAGCCTAACTGGGCAATACAAATACAACAGTATGTACTACTATGCTACAGGGTGCAAGAGAAATGGATCGAGGTCCTGCGATAGCAGCCCTTTCCCGGAACCTGCACAGGATCTCTATAGCTATACTACTCTCTAGTCGCATAATAGAATTCAATTCTACTGGAACTCCCAATGCTACTTTACTTGCTCCAACATTATTCACCTGATCTAGTACGTTTGCATAGTATTTTGGTTTAATTATTTTTATTTATTATGAATATTAATCATGTTATCTGCAGACTCTTGAAGAGTGGAAGAATGGAGAGCGGCGCCAGGTCTTAAAATCAATCTATCACTAATGTACACCACTCGGGTATTGACGACACTTGGATATTATTGAGTCGTTTTAATGACGCACACACTTCAGATCAAGCTGATGTGTGTAATAACAACCGCTCTC